>CM046430.1:51631708-51834208 GCA_025506505.1 Flaveria sonorensis | reverse complement strand
ACAGGGATCTTCGTCAAAAAGCAAGGATCAAATGGGAAGTGGAAGGTGATGAAAACACACATTTTTATCACGGGTTCATCAATTCAAATATTAAGAACTCCAGGATTAGCGGTCTGATGATCAATGGCGAATGGAAGACTGACCCGGCTGTTGTTAAAAACGCGGTGATGGAACATTTCAAGGATCGGTTCACGGAGATAGACCAAAACCGGCCGAGGTTTTCTTTGAAAGGTTTTAAGACACCGTCAGACCTTGATAAGGTTAACTTAATTAAGCCATTCAGCAAAGAAGAAATCAAAATGGCGGTGCTCGATTGTGGCGGGGATAAGGCCCCGGGTCCGGATGGCTTCAATTTTAATTTCCTCAAGTCTTATTGGTATATGATTAGTGTTGGATCACAGCCTTTGTATCACAGATTGTTTAAAAGTAAAATTGAACAGAGAGTTTCGATAGAATACTTCTTGCTTTTCATTGAACATAAAAAACCACTTAAATAGACCCAATACATGCATAAACCACTAACCCATGATCTACCACTAACATACTTGACTCAATCAAAATAAACTTAACAATTACTAAACTAAACTGAAATTACTTAAATTAATTAAACTCCTAAATAATTAAACTAAGTCAAGATTAAAATAACCAACATTCCCCCTTAATCTTGACCCATTTTATCAAAGCAATGCCGGTTCTTCCTCTAAGACCAAGTTAGCTTCATTATCCTTCTTTTTCCATTTAGTGCACTCATATGCAAAATGCCTAAATTCTCCACATTCAAAGCATCGAAACCCGCTTTTATCACCACCTCGACCCGTACCTCTTCCTCGACCTCTTTCACCTCTACCGTAGCCTCTTTCACGGCCTCTTCCTCGTCCGCTACTTTCACCGTACTTTTGTTCGGCCATCAAAAGCTGCCCTTGTTCCCCTTCTTTCTCACCATGACTCTTTAATCTTTTTTCATACGCCTTGAGCCTTCTAACCGCTTCATCAAAAAGCATCGTATCCAACCCGAAACACTGTTCGATTGAGGCTACAATTTGAAGAAACGATTTAGGCATTGCATCCAGTATTCTTCTCACCATTTCTTCTTCCTCAATCTCATGCCCGAGACTCCTCAACTTTGAAGCCATTCCGCTCAACTTAGCAGCACAGTCATCAACTAGCTCTCCTTCCTTCATCCGCAAGCTTTCAATCTCTCTTCTCAATGTTGCAATTCGAGCCGTCCTTACCCGATCTACACCCAAGTACCGTATTTTCAAACCATCCCACACTTTCTTCGGATCCGCATGACTTGAAATTTGCATCACTATCTCTTACGGTATTGCTTGAAGCAAAAATGCTAAAGCTTGTTTCGATTTCTTAGCATCCGGTTCTTCCCCAAGAGACCTTGGTTCAATCGTCTCCAACAACCCATGCGGATCCAAGATGGACTTAACTTTGATAGCCCATACCGGGTAATTGGTTGCGGTCAATGTCGGAACTTGGTAAGTTAACGAACCTGCTTCTTTTGCTTGCACCATCGCCATTCTTCACTTTCTTTCTATGAATCGACACGGTCGATTTCTTCCTTTCTTCTTTCGGTTGATTTCTTTCTCTACTCTTTCTTTCTTGCACTGTAACGCTGGTTCTTTCTTTCTTCTTCCTCGCAGCGCGCCTTCTTTCTTTCTTCTTTCTTTGCTGATTTCAATCAGCCTCTTTCTTTCTTCTTTCCTTTCTTGCGATCTCGTCACATGAGATCACCGGTCTTCTGCTTTCTCTCTACAATCGAACATGGTATGAGCCCCCTAGGCTCTGATACCAAATGTTGAATCACAGCCTTTGTATCACAGATTGTTTAAAAGTAAAATTGAATAGAGAAAATTGAGAGTTTCAATGGAATACTTCTTGCTTTTCATTGAACACAAAAAACCACTTAAATAGACCCAATACATGCATAAACCACTAACCCATGATCTCCATACTACCATAATCTACCACTAACATACTTGACCCAATCAAAATAAACTTAACAATTACTAAACTAAACTGAAATTACTTAAATTAATTAAACTCCTAAATAATTAAACTAAGTCAAGATTAAAATAACCAACATAGTGATGATCTGAAAGCAGCCTTGGATTATTTTCACGATGGAGGGTCGGTTTCCACCGGATGTAATTCAGCCTTTATATCATTAATTCCAAAGAAAAGTGATCCATTGTCCATTAATGATTATAGACCAATCAGTTTGGTTGGGTGCCTCAATAAGATTGTTACTAAAGTGCTAGCAAACAGGCTGAAAGACGTCATTCCTAAATTAATAAGCCCGGAGCAGACGTATTTTAGATGGACCAATGATAATTGGTGAGACCGTGGCATGGTTAAAATCAGTCAAAAAATCCGCAATGTTATTCAAAATTGATTTCGAAAAAGCTTACGATTCGGTTAACTGGAAATTCCTTGATTCTATTTTAGATCAAATGGGGTTCCCTATCATTTGGAGGAGCTGGATATCCAGCAGCCAAAGCCTCAGTTATAGTCAATGGATCACCAACGCAGGAGTTTCAATTCTCAAGAGGTATCCGACAAGGTGATCCTCTAGCACCTTTTTTATTTATTACCTTGATGGAAGCACTGCATGTTATCTTAAACAGAGCAAAAGAATTAGGCGTATTTCATGGAATTGTGCTGCCAAATCATGGGGGAGTGGTCAATAACAAACGCAAAAAATCTTTCAAGAATTCTTACGTGTTTTCAACTTGCATCCGGTCTAAAAGTGAACTTTCAAAAGAGCAACATTTTTGGAGTAGGAGTCTCTAGCGAAGATCAAGCTCGGATTGCTCATATTCTAAGGTGCGGAACAGGTACATTTCCGTTTGTTCATTTGGGAGTCCCAATATGAACAGAGAAAAAAACTGGGTCTCAATAGTTGAGAAATTCAAATCAGTTTTGGTTGGATAAGTGGCTGGGCGATTCAACATTAAAAGACACCGATAAGGATTGTGTGCTAGCGGATAGAGTGAAAAGGTTGGAAGGATTAACCACATTTACTTGGAAATGGAAGAGGGGTGCAAGTGACCAAGTGGATCTAGCCTCGCTACATCAGTTGCAAAATCGGGTTAGAGATTGTCATTTCAATACCAGGGAGGATGCTTGGGTTTGGAAAGGGGAGGCATCTTCTACTTTCTCGGTGAAAAACATGAGGCATTTAATTGAATCAAATTGTACTCCTTTGGATTTCGACCCCTTTGAATGGAACTCATGGATTCCGCTGCGGATTAATTGTTTCACCTGGAGGGCAAGAATAAATAGGATTGCAACAAAGGTTGGTTTGAGTTTGAGAGGTGTTCGGAACATGGGATCGGAATGTTCGATGTGCTTCGGTCAGGAGGAGGATGCGGACCATGTCCTTATTAAGTGCCCCTTTGCAACGACAGTTTGGTCCAAAATTACGGAATGGTGTCAATTTTCGGGACTGTTAGAAGCATGTTGGCGAATGTGTTAAACTCGGTGACACCTGGAAGAGTTAAAAAGGCAACATATATCATCTTTGTGGCGTGTTTATGGTATATCTGGAACTTATTTTCCAAGCTAGAAACATTTCGGTGGAAAAGGTGGTTGAGGAAGTAAGATTTAATTCTTTCTCGTGGGTTAGGAACATGAGCACATGAAAGGATCAAGATTGGTCTAGATGGTATAAGTTCGATTTTTTGTAACAATCTTGCTCTTGTTGTATGCTCTCGGGGCCGTAGCATCTTGCTATCGGTCCTTGGTTTTTTATTAATAAACTTCGCCGTTCAAAAAAAAAAACAATCATAATATTGTGTCTAATAATATATGATATTAATAATCTTAAACTAATCCCAAGAAAACAAACATAAATGATTCATACTTCATAATTCAGTAACATGATAACAATCATAATACTTTTGTAGAAACAAAACCCCATTGCTTCCCTTTTACTTCCGGGAACCAATGTGGGTGGGGGTCCTACCATTATCTTCTCATAGTCTTCTTCTCATAAATACCAAATGTCACAATTCAACAAATCTTCATCCCAAAAATAATAATAATAATAATCTTCAAACGTCCTCTACAACTTCTTACACATGTTGAACCTTTACACCAAAGTCATTTTACTTTTGCCAGTTTTGTTTTTTCTGAACAACACTTCCGCCGTCAGAGGCGTCACCTCCGACGGCCTCTCTCTCCTCACCATCAAAACCGCCGTCGACGGCGGCGCCACCGCACTCTCCGACTGGACCGACACCGACGACACCCCGTGCCGATGGACCGGAGTCACATGCGCCAACATCTCCGGCGTCTCCGACCCACAAGTCGTCGGAATTTCACTCACCGGAAAAAACCTCAGGGGGTACATTCCGCCGGAGATCGGAAATTTAAGGTATCTCCAGCGACTGAACTTACACAACAACAACTTTCATGGGTCAATTCCTGAACAAATCTTCAATGCTACGTCGCTTCACAGCGTAATAATCTCCAATAACAATCTCTCCGGCGAACTTCCGGCGTCGATTTGTAATCCCCCTCGTATTCAAACCATCGATTTATCACATAATTCAATATCTGGAACAATTCAGAAGCTTTTAGGCGAATGTCGTGAGTTACAGCGGCTAATTCTCGCCGGAAATCAACTCTCCGGCGAAATTCCGGCAGGGGTTTTCCCGGAGATGGCGAATTTGATCCAACTTGATCTCTCGTCGAATTCACTCGATGGATCGTTACCGTTTGATATCGGGCAACTGAAATCGTTATCCGGAACGTTGAACGTCTCTTTCAACCGTTTCGGTGGGAGGTTGCCGGAATCTTTAGGTGATCTACCGTTAACGGTTGGTTTTGATCTCCGGCATAATAATTTCTCCGGTGAAATCCCCCGAACGGGTTGTTTTGTTAATCAAGGCCCGACCGTGTTTTTACATAATCCTTCGCTTTGTGGGCCTCCGTTGCAGAAAACCTGTCGGGAAAGTGTCTCGACAGGTTTATCTGGAACGAAGACTTTATCGCCCGTCACGGGCGATAATGAATTTAAAAAGGGTTTGAAACCAGGTTTTATCATACTAATTTCAATGGCGGATGCGTTAGGAGTGTCATTGATCGGATTGTTATTTGTGTATTTGTATTGGAGGAAACAAGATTCAAATGGTTGTAGTTGTATATGTAAAGCTAGATTTGGCGGGAATCAGGAATTCAAATTATGTACATTTCCTTGTGTAAGTGGGTTTCCCAACACGGATTCCGAGGCGGAGTCGGAAAAGGGTGGTGGTGGTGGTTGCGGTGGCAGTGGCGGTGGCGGTGGCGGTGAAGGTGGAGAGCTTGTTGCTATTGATAAAGGGTTTAGTATCGAGTTAGATGAGTTATTAAGAGCTTCTGCTTATGTGTTGGGGAAAAGTGGTTTGGGATTGTCTATAAGGTAGTGCTAGGGAATGGGATTCCGGTGGCGGTTAGGCGGTTGGGCGAGGGCGGTGAAGGGCGGTATAAAGAGTTTGTGGCGGAGGTTCAGGCGATCGGGAGGGTGAAGCATCCAAACGTGGTGAAACTACGAGCTTATTACTGGGCACCTGATGAAAAACTACTAATAAGCGATTTCATTTCGAATGGCAATTTAGCTTCCGCCTTACGAGGCCGAACATCTACGGTCCTTTCGTGGTCAATGAGGGTAAAGATCACGAAAGGTACCGCGAGAGGCTTAGCGTATCTACACGAATGTAGTCCTCGAAAATTTGTCCATGGAGACATCAAACCGTCAAACATTCTCCTCGACAACGAGCATCAACCGTACATATCTGATTTTGGTTTGAGTCGCCTTATAAACATCACGGGAAATGACATGTCGTCATCTGGTGGCTTTATTGGCGGGGGCTTTTCGTACTTAAAGTCACCTAAAACGGAAAAAGTCAACAACTACCGAGCACCAGAAGCCCGAGCGTCATCCAACCAACCTACACAAAAATGGGATGTTTATTCTTTTGGCGTAGTTTTACTTGAATTGCTAACGGGAAAGTCACCCGAGCTATCATCTCCAACGACCTCGACTTCAACCGAGATCCCGAATCTAGTTAAGTGGGTCCGAAAGGCGTTCGAGGAGGAAAACCCATTATCAGATATGGTTGACCCAATGTTGCTTCAAGAAGTACACGCGAAAAAAGAAGTGCTGACAATGTTTCACTTAGCGCTCGCGTGTACTGAACAAGACCCGGAGATCCGACCACGAATGAAAACGGTAAGTGAGAGTCTCGAAAAGATTAGAACATAAGTCAAACGTATATCAGTAACGGTTGATTTTTGCTTTTATTTTTGTCCCGGATGGTTAAGGAGTAGTTAATTTTGGCTTTTTTAGTATTTTCATTTTTGTATTGATGTAAAATAAAATTATATTTTTAGTGATGGGGTGTCACGTATTGGTTGGTAATTTCCTTCTTCTTTTAATGAAAAAAGCTACAAATTGGAGGACTACAAATTGCAGGACCAGGTTTAGTTATATATTCTTCTTTTGGTTCTATGTTTGGATGTTGATATTAAGGTGAGAGATTGGGGCTACAGGAGAATTTTACGATCAAAAAGTTATGGGTTGTAAGACAAATTACTCAGAGACATTCTAGGTTTGTTGTTAAAAAAAGATGTTACGGGTGAGAATTAACCATTGTAACGGTTGGCTTTGAATGTGTATGATTCAAACTAAGTTCAATTAGTAAATGTAAAATTAGCAAATCCATTTAAAAGTAATCCTTTCAGTTTATTAAAAGAATAATCGTCAAATAAGATTTATCAATAAAAGTTGAAACAAAACTTTTCCGACAAAATAAATTATTATTTATAAAAGAAAACAATGTGAATTTTGGTTTTAACGTTCGTTTGGTTGGGATAATTCGGTTTATCTTGCTTTGGTCTTTGTTGTTATGTTTTAGTTGTTTGTTATTTCTACATACTCCATTACCTCAAGTATAATTAAAATAAAATAAAAAGAAACTAAATAGTTGCTAATATTTATAAATGTTTGAATCCATTTCCAGTTGGTTCAAATATTTTGATTCGGTTTCTCTTGTTATGATTTCGTTGTTTGTTTCCTCTCCATACCTTAGTAACTCAGTAAATAGTAATGTTTTCAAAACCAGTTGTTAAAACCGGTCGGACTGGTCGAATCGGATTTATGAACGGGTAACATTAATTTTTATGCAAATATAAAAAACAATAGTGCATGTTGTTTGTGACTTTGTGCTACTTGTAACCTTAATTAGATGGCCCATTTACCAGCCCATGTAAATTTATTAAGCTTTCAAAACTCTACAATATGTTACAAAAAGAAGAGCCTCACCAACTCTTACATTCTTTCTTCTTACTTGAATCATCTCCACTCTATCATCTGGATTGTAAAAACTTCTTTAAATTTCATCACATTATAGATCAAAAATTGTGATCGTTAAAGCTTCCTATAACATCAGTTGTTCTTTGCATCTTTACCTCTAGATGAGATGCTCCTAGTTAATAAACACCGAACCAACCGGCAGACCGGTTTTCTTATTCGACCAGCAATTTGCTACTAACTAGCCAGTTTTTTCAACATAAAACGAGTCAGGGTGGATCGGACCGTCGGAGTTACCGAATCCCGGCCAGTCCGATCCGAGCTTGAGAACATTGATAAATAGCAATTAATGTTCATTATTGTTTCTTTATGTCACTTAATTTTAAAAGATATTAATGTTCATTATTGTTTCTTTATGTCACTTAATTTTAAAAGATATTAAGATTTTGTTAAATATTTCACCGGTTGAAACACCCATTAAAATAAAACAATATGTATAAAGACCTCATTATTGGTTCGGTTCGATGCGGTGAATTTGAAGAGCTAGAAATGAAAGAATATACAATCACAAGAAAAACAATATCAACAAATAGTAAAAGAAATTAAAATCAATACTTTTATTTGGATGAAAAATAGATCGAGTTCACATTAGTTAGGCTGGTGTTAGTTAGATAACTTGACGTTAATTATTTATGATATGTAATGTAATATATAATGGACTTGTACTATTTTGATTTTGATCTATCCTCGCTAGGTCATCGATATATAATATTTCGTCCCCGTTAAAAAAAAAAAGAAACACCCACGAGAGTTGTGATTTTTTTTTCATTTTTTTTCTCTAGTTACGAAATAGTAATGGTTTTCACAAAAAGAAAATTCTTTTATTTTTAAGAGCAATTTGATCTTACTTCTATTTTGAAAACTAAATCCCATATTTATTACACTTGTTTAGAACATAACCTAAAACCTTTCCATAAATAATGTTTATAGAGACAGACTCGAACTCGGCTCATTTTGGCTTAAGAAAGCTTGAGCTCGAGCTCGGTTCGTCAAGTAATTTTTCAATCTCAAGCTCGGCTCGTTTATTGTTTAGTTATTATTTTTTAGTTATATATATTATATATAACATTAAACATATTATATAACTATTTTTATCATAACTTTATATATAATAAAATTATTTATATAATCATATTTAATAAATTAAATAAAATATATATACTAATATACGTAAAAAGGTCATTTAAACTCACGAGCCGGCTCGAGCTCAATATGTGAAGCTCAGGCTTGGGCTCAATAAGTAAATGAGTTTTTTTTTTTTTCCAGGTTTGGGCTCAGCTTGGAATTGATAAAGCTCTACTCGTTTCAAAAATTTTATTGATCCGATCTCGAGTAGCTCGCGACCAGCTTAATTTGTTCGCAATCCTAAGCACCGGACCACCAATCTCCTTGGTATTAATTGTTATCTTCTTTTTTCTTATTTTAACAGTCTTTTTCTTATATTTAGAAACCGAAGAACATTTTTAATCTTATGAAACTTCCTTCCAGTTTCATCACCTCCCCATAAATTCCGTAGAAAAACTGCGTTTAAATTTGACAAGAATTCAATTTCGTTTCGTATCAGCATCAACGTCGAACCTGCAAAATTCAAATTTAGGTACAATCACGCGTATAATCCATACCTATATAATCAATCACACTCCAATCCTTCAATTTCCATCATAATCATAATCATAATCATCATCATCAATTGATCCATTTGTTATCCCTCAATCCTCCACAAAATCATGAACAACTCAAGCGATTACAAACGCGTATTCAACCGCTTTGATGAAGATCACAACGGCACGATCTCTCCATCAGAGCTGCAACGCTGCATCGGATCGATCAACCGCGGTGAAGTTTCAGTCGAAGAGTTGAAGGTTTTGATCGAATCGTTACGAGGAAGTGACGGAGAATTAGGGTTTGAAGAGTTCATTTGTTTGATAGAAAGCGAAAAGGAAGATGAGAAGCTTGAAGATATGAAGAAGGCTTTTAGAATGTATGAGATGGATGGAACTGAGTGCATTACTCCGGTGAGTTTGAATCGGATGCTGAGTCGACTCGGTGAGTCGACGAGTGTTGATGAGTGTGTTGGGATGATTCGTCGATTTGATGTTGATGGTGATGGAGTGCTTAATTTTGATGAGTTTAGAGCTATGATGCTTTGAAATTTCGTGGGTTTGTGATTTCAGATTCTTGTTTTACTTTGAAGAACAATTATAAATATAGATCGTACTATGTATGGATGTAAATATGTTGAGAATAGATGAAAATCATATAATATGTTTGTAAATAGCTAATCATATAATATGTTTGTAAATAGCTTAAAAATGCATATAAACATCACTAGTATCATATTTAAAGACTTAAAGTTTTAATATATATTAATTGGGGAATAACTGCTTCAAGAATAAGTAGCATTTAAATTTTTTTAACTACTAGTGAAAGCTAGAAATTCTTGATAAAAAAAAAGTAGAATTTAGATTTTTCTTAATGGCTAGCGAAATTTAGTGGCCGGTTAATATATAAAGTATAATTTTCATACGAAGTCACCAGAGCGTGACACGTGTTTTTTGACGGAGGGATAGTTTTGTCCGCACTACAATTACGGATAAAAGGTACATAATTACTCAAGTTATATTTATAATTACGCAAGTTTTATCTATTATTACGCAAGTTATATTTATTATTACGCAAATAAAAGTTACTCACGTTATAAAAAATAATTACGCAAGTTATAGCTATAATTACGCAAGTTAAATTCGTAATTACATAATTAATAATTACGCAAGTTATACGCAAAATACATAGACGTTTTTAAAAAAAAAAATGTCATTTAAAAAAAAGTATAACAATACTATACTCATATTAAAGAGAATAAAATTCTTGATTTTATGGTGTATTTTAAAAAAAAATAATATGATATAAAAAAGTTATATACATTTAAAAAATAGGGGGAATTTGAAAAAAATCAACAATTTTAGAATATCATTACCTTTTCAATTAAATAATATTTTTTATAATTTTATTATTATATTTTTTCTCTCATCCACTCACAAACACTTTAAAAATATTAAAATATTTATGAGGTTGTACCGTGATGGGAAATCACCATACAATCCCCATAAATTTTGTTTCTCCTTCACTCACAACCATCTCCTATAGTATATGACACTCACTCATATAAAAATGAGAAACGAACTGTGAATGCTCTTAAAAGTATAAAAACATTCCCCTAAAGTTAAAAACCATTTTCTTGTTTTTTAAACATACAAGTAACGTCTAAAAACATTTATCTTTTCCAAAACATCTAGAGATTTTTTTTAAGAAGGGCCATGAAAAAAAGGTCCGTGCCCACAAACGTGTTAGTAAAAAATGGTCACAGATGGACTCGTGCAGTGCAACCATATGCAACGAACTAATACATCGCAACCATATTAGCATCCATAGGGCTTCACAAATATGTGTTACATGTGCTCTAATACCAAATTGACCTATCGTGTCGATATAAATTCTTGTTTCCAAAAATTCTTGTTTTGTAATAACTTGATCAAGTGAAAGATTGACACACCGATCGCTTTTCGAGAGAGAGCATTCTTTTTCCTAGAATTGTGAAAATATAAATACATATCTCACTTTTAAAAACTCAATTCAAGCAAATTATAAAAGTAAATCATCAAAACGTTTTGATGATATTATCTTTTTTAAACAATACTTTATTTCGATGCCCCTTAAACTACTTCTAACTAGTTTTGAAGCTATGTGATATTCAAAGAGTGTTTTGACTATCTATTGTATAACATGTGTGTATGTATGTATAACAATTACATGTGATATTTTCATCTAAAACCATAAAAAATGGACAGAAAATTTAATTATTATCTTATGACCGGTACCTATGGAGTATGGACTATGACATTTATATAACCCAAAAAACAGTCATATGTCATATAAGTGATATAACCCAATAAACAATCATTTTTATTTAGTTGTAGGGCGGATCACTTATTATTGATGTCAAAACTATGTAAAGTACAGCTTGTAATATTTAGAAAAAATCATTTTTAATATGTAATAATAAAACAATTAATTCAACATATATAGCGTTTAAACTATTTTTCATTATATAAGGCTTGAAATAGTACTAATCTCATAAATAAACTGTTGTTCTACTGTTGTTTGTATATTGTATGGTTTTCAATGTACATGTCGTCGTAGGTGTGAGCATGCATCTCGAGCGTTGTCTATAACGTTTTTGAAAAGAGAAATTTGGAGTAATATGTAATATTATATAAATAATATATTTTTTAATAAATAATTCACATGCCATTGGTACTTACAACAAAGCTCAATGTACAACACACTATAATCAAGCATATATTCCTCATGATTCATGACAAAGAAAAGCAACAACATAAACTTTTAGACTTTTTATACCGTCAAAGTAAAAGTGAGACTATTGGTACACAATATTGGATTGGGTTCTGACAAGTAGACATACATCCATATCTTTAAATCAAGTCGTTTCATGTAACAATTACGGCATTTAATACACAACTGACTTTAAATATGGGTCCTAATATATAGATATCCCACTTTATAAATCGATATCTATCTATACGTCTTATATGGCACCATACGTGCTATATAGGGTCGAATACACTGAAAACGAGAAAATTTCAGGGGGTTGTCAGAGGGCTATATACCCTATATAGCCTTATACTCCATATACGACACATATAAGACTATATGACGCATATAACAAATTTCGACACTGACTACAAAGAAAAATTCAGGAGGCTGTCAGAGGGGTTATACGCCCCGTATAAGACTATACGATTCATCTATACGATGTGTATGGTGCTATACGACCCCTATAGAAATTTAGGGTGTTAATTTAAAATTTTGAGATGTCGAAATATCTCAACCCTTAAATATATAATCGCGATAATCACATAATACAAATGTGTTTGAGAAATATAATAAAAGATAAAAAGATTGTACGGTAACCAATTACATAGCCGTTCTATTTATCATAACTATAGTGAAATACACGAGTGTTTATCGCTTGTTATATCTCTATGCTTAAATTAAATCTAAAACTTAAAATTAAATATGTATTGAACAACAGTTAGGTAACCACATATCTATATATGTATTCGTCTCTTTATAGATATATATTTTAATAAAACATATATAAATTACACAAATGACTACAGTTTACTTTTCCTATTCATATATTTGTTTTCTTATATTTGTTTTAAGAAAACAAATATAGATGAAATGGCATTTGAAAATCAAGATGAAGAAACCAAGGCTTTAGAAGGTTTAAAAACAATAGGAAAACAACTAAAAGCATAAAAAGAAACCTTGCATTTAAACTTTCTTAAAACCACAACTCTTCCCCCTATCCACTCCACTATTGTCACTACTGTCTTCTTCATTGCTTCTTTCTTCATCTTTACTCTCTCATTTTTATCAACATAAGGTGGCTTATTTGTATCTGCACACACAAGAAAAATTCGTGTACACTAATCGAACGAACATAAAGGGGCTTTATTTGTTCGTAAAACTTTAATTGAACAAAATAATGAATATGAACATATAAACAAACATATTCTTTATGTTTATTTTTTATTCGTTGAAATAAAATTTGTTCAAGATCTTTCGTTAAGAAGCTAATAAACATAAAAGAACACATACATATATATAAATGAACACGTCCATTTATTTAAATGAGTGAATAAGTGCTTGTTCGTCTAGTTAAATGAACAAAAGTTATGTTCATGTTCACGTATTTATAAAAAAAAGAACGTATATATTTTACCGGCTCTATCAATCTTTATGGTTGTAGTTGTATGCGCTTGTGTTTCTTGATGGACTTCGTCGTTATCAAAATGGAGAGGATAACTTGTCAAAAATGCCCTTCTAGTGTTGTAGTCTTCATTCCTAAAGCTTCTTGTTCTTAGACCATCTCCTTCCTCCATTGATTATGATCAAACACTTCGGTTTTGATAGCAAATGTGAAGGCTTAATTGGTTTGCTTTCAATTTGTGGGCTTACCCCTTAAATACTTGTGTCTCATTTGTCTTTATAGGCGATATTGACATTCATGTATACCTTTTTCTAAGGAAATTATTATAACTTTATAATTCTATAACCAAAATTACTATCATTTTAAAAAAAGTTAGATTCAACGTTATAAGATTGGTCAAAAAGAATGAAGTGTATAACCAATAGACTAAAAGAGATTTGACCATAGATAATTAGATGTGAAACCCCCACCTTAGTATTATATTTTTCAATTCACGAATAAATTGTAAATAAACAAATTAGGGTAGTGAGAATCTTTTTTACACTTTTCAAGATTTTAGGATCTACTTCGGTTGGTTTTAATAGAATCATTTTACCATTCTTCAAACTATGATTTTGAAAAATGACAAATGATATTGGTTGTTCATATGAAACTCATATTGGTCGTGTTGGAGTGTTGACCGGACCGGTTGGTTTCACAGTTTATTAGTTTGATTTTTTAACTTATTTATTTTCAAAATCTTTAGGTTTTATTAAAAAAATTTTGATGAAATCATATAAGTTATTCTTATGTTGTAAAAATGATATATAAATAAGAAAAGATAAATGACTAGTTTAGAAATTCATGTCACTGGATTATCAAAACGTTAAAACTGAATCATGAACCAAATCACATGAATCTCTAATTGCTTCATTTTAAACAAGTTGGGCAATCTTAACAGTTTATGAAAACTTTTTTAAGACAAATTCTTTAGAAACGTACGTTAGATGAATCATTAATTATAATAAAAAAAGCTATGCATCCTAAAGTCTAAAATACAAAAAGATTAAAAGATAAAAAATACACATTATTTTTATATCTTTGTGAATATATAGTTAGGTTGAAAGAGATGATGTTATTTTTTGTATATTGTTTTCATTTTACGTGGGCATGCGTCAAAAAGGTTCCATTCTTCCGTAACGATACCTATGCTATCCTCTTATAAAGTATCATTCCTAACCTTTTTTACTTATCAAGATGCATAAAAAGAACTTTATTACAAATATTAAAATGAGAAATTTTAAAGCATCTAAACTATATTTAAATAAATAAATTGCGAAAAGTCACTTATTTGTTTTGAACTTGACCTTAATTACTTCTGGTGAGGCGACTGAGAGTGGTCACGTAAACTCATACTCGCAGGCATGTCATGGCGCCCCTGTGTGAGTGTGTTGTAAGTTATGCGACTGTGAGCCTACTCACCCTCTTTAGTGGTAAAAAATTATCGACCATGAGGCTCGTAGCTGTTTGAAAACTATCTATTGCATTAAAAACATTTTAAAAGAAGTAATGCATATCATATAAACGTTCATATCTTTTTTTAAAAAATCAAGTTTCTGTAACCGCTTTACTCACAAATGAATTCAAATATTTCAAGTATTCTTTTCAATACGATTCGTATCACCCGTACTTTGATCCAAACATATTACCCCTACTTTGATCCAAACCTATTTCCAACCATATGCACTTATTCAAACACCATTATAACATATTAGAGCATTCACGCTATCTTCCCCCGTCCTCATCTTCATCCTTATATTTACACTAAAAATATTACGTTTTCTCTTTCTCTTTTAATTAATAAATACTTATTATATCTTTATCATTACATTTTCTCTCTTGTCTACTCACAACCATTTTTAAAAATATTAAAAAAATTATGTGGGTTGAATCGGGTTTCCTCAAATAAGAAAAAATACGGTGCAACCCTCGTAAATTTTCACTCACAACCACTTAGAACCATTCACCATAATATATGACACACACCCACATAAAAATAGAAACCTATTGTGAATGCTCTTACTACAAATTCTAGAATCATATGAGTACAAAAAGATATGAGTAACATACTAATATGTAAAATATATATGTTATTATATTGCAATAGACTTTTTATTTGGTGAGAATCTCAGTTAAAAAATTCTGTGATAAAAGAAAATTTTATGCTTATCTCAATTTCTTAAAACCCTTCCAATAACTATGCTGGATTTTTACTCGATACGTTTGTTCGTTTTATATCATAATATTAATAAAATAGTCACTATTTTTCTTCTTTAATCAGTTAGTAGTCTTCATTGAAAATAAAACTATAAGACGATTGTGCTTGGTGATGGGTGCATTGCACATTGACACCAAGATATAAAGATAAGCTAATATTGTACTGCCTTTTTGCATTTCCTTTTCTTTTTCTCCTTCTTTAAAGTTAATAAAACGATCGATGTTGTGGAATGTAGATTAAGAGATAACTACGCGACTTGTGAACACCAAACACGTTACAATCTTTCGCTTACTTTTCCATAATCTTTTGGAATAAGAAGAAGAGAAATGAAAAACAAAGACGAACGTGAACATAAATAGACGAACACGTTAACGAGATAACGTCGCTTCTTTCTGTTTTAGGTTTAGCTTACAAATAATATATTTGAAATGGACTCATCAATAAACGTTATGATTTACAATATTACTTGATTTCATGTTTTTATCGTTGTGTAATAGGGGAAAAGGTTTTTTTTCCTCGTATTATATGTTAAACTTCTTTTAACTTTTTATGAACCACCAACTTTTTGAGTCCCTTCCGGTGATTGTAACAAAATAAATTTCGTCAAGTTCAAAGCGTATTTGGAAGGATTACTTACTAAAACTTACTGTCACACACTCTTTAAAATTATCCTTAAATCTATACTCTTTATCAATCATGAACTTAAACCCTCAATTTTAAAGAAGGTACATCTTTTGTTACATACATTGATATTGCTACACCCTTTGTTAATAACTTATTTTAGCCCAATCTTTTGTTAACATAAACAGGTTATCAATACTAATAAATCAAAATCTTTTGAAGGCAAATGACATGTTTCTATACAGGCCACCTCATCACCACCTAAACTTTGTCCACATGTCCTCATTAGAATACAACTTATATATGTTAGATCCAAATTTACTAAAAAGGATTTATAATTAATTGTCGAATTCTTATTTTTGGAAATATAATTGTTATGGAAACAACTGTAGACATTTTTTTAAATTATTTTTAACTATAAAATTTTATGATCACACAATATTGGAATCAATATTTGTTCACGTCCTCTATGTTTATATGATACATGTTTACTTAAATTTCTAAAAAAATAGATTTTTTCTTTTATTCATTTATCTATTTATTAGTTTTATATCGAGCGAATTGTTCGTTTTATATCATCATTTACAAGACGTTCTAAATTTATTATAGAATGTGATGGTTAGATGTGATTATATGATTTTTCATACTATTATAATTATATAATAATTAATATAAAAAAGTTAAAATCTTCCACCATATACAAATTCAAATCAAGCTTGAGCTTTAAAATACGGCTTAAATGAATGAAACTTTCTACTAAGCTGAATAAGTCAAACTTAAGCTTAAGTAACTGTGACTATTATCTTTAACAAATGTTAAATAACCTGGGTATCCATCAAACTTGACTGTAACAATAAATAATTTAGCAAAGAAAAATGAAATACAATAGCTATTGATTATTATGCCTTGATTGAGACACAACACAAGCATAAACCAGATGGCTTAATCTCTGAAGTCTGCCATTCTGAGCCAGGAGTTGCATTTGGGTCATACAACAATGTGTTAGCAAACCCTCCTTGTTCTTCTTCAAGTGAAAACAGCAATAATTTATCTTCAACTATCCCGAACCGAAACCCGACCGTCGAGCTTCCCGTAACTGGGACTTCCACCATCTTCCACGAGCCGTCTTCGGGGTTAAACATAGAAAGTTTTCGTTGGTTTTTCCATTGCATGCAGAATAGCTTCTTTCCCACTACAGCATGAGCAGTTACCATCACACAACCGTTTTTCATTTCGCACCATGAATGCTCTTTTGGGTCGTACACATCAACAAACCTAAATGCACACATATGATAAAAAAAAAGTCGATTTAGGTTGTGTTGTATTGATAATGTCACTAATGTGTCATACGGGTAAAAATAAAAGTGGCAAAATTAGAGGGTCAAGCAAGTTGGGTAACTGGTCAAAAAGGTAAATTATGTTTAGGGTTGAAACGGGATGGGTTAAGTTGGGCCGAAACACTTTCAGCGCAAAAATATAAATTTTTAATAAACAACAGTGTAGCGCATGTAAAAAGTTATAGAATTTCAATAAAAATCTAAATTTTAGTATGAAATTGTTTAGGAGGTTTTATGCTTGTATGCATAAAAGATGCACTTTAAAATGGAAACTCAATCTAACATTTTTCCCTTTAGCTAATGCATTTTATTTTACCCACTTCACCCGCTCGACCCAACCAATTTAACCCGAATTTAAGGGTAACGGTAGCCTGTGTTGAACCAAACTCCAAACGACCCGCTATATTACCTGTCCATTTTAACACCTCAAAAGTGTAAAGGAAGATCATAAGGAGTACAAGTATGGTATGAGATAAGCATACCTTGAATTTCCAATAGTGAAACTTGACCGCCCGCCCATAATATAGAGTTTACCCTCAAACCCACATGCGAAACAACCCCAACGCGGGCGGCGAAGGGACTCGATTAGTGTCCACATGTCAGTTTCCGGATTATACACCTCAGCACATGAGAGAGAATCTCCATCTACCCCATAACCACCAACTGCATAAACCAAACCGTTTACTTCTGCACATGCGAAATCATACCGAGGCACGTTCATGTTGGAAATCTTACTCCAGCTGCAATCACAGAATATAAATTTTACATCAAACCTATAATATCAGAAAGCCCTTATGGTTAATGATATCTGTTTCTGATAAAACTATCGTTAAATGGTCAAATGAAAGAACCTATATAAGCAAGATGTGCTGGCTCGAGGGGTTGTGTAACAGGTCAAAAAAAGGATTGGGTTGAAACTGGTTTAGTACGGACCAGGTCAACCCGTTGCACTTATTTGTGCATTATTAACAGAGACTTTTAAACCATCTCATTAATAAAAATATAACCGAAGTCTTATTAATAAAACGATTTAATAAGTCATATGCATTATTAACAGAGACTTTCAAACCATCTCATTCTCTCATCCCTTTTTAGCTACTTTTTCATCCGTTTGAGATAAAACACAACCCAAACAGAACCATTCATAAATGCGTCAAAATTGATAAAATGATAAGTGTTGGAACCAACCTGTTAAGACAAGAATCATATTGGTAAACATCAGAAGAAACTGATCCGACACCAGTAACCATCGAATACCCACCCATAACAATAAGCTTCCCATTAACAACCACAACCCCAAAGCCCGCCTTCACGGAGACCGGCATCTGAGGTAAGACCGCCTGTTTATTTCCGAGGCAATCCAAGACCTCCCAGTGGGTCCCATCTCCTTTAGCATCCATAGTCAAAACATAAATCCATTCTTCAACTAAACCAGAAAGTTTCCTAACAGTAATAAACTCCTTGCTCTTAATAAAAGACCTCCATCTCCTTGACACACCTCCTATTGTTGGAAAGTATGATCTTGGGACAAGGGCAAGACAGTACTTTGCTACATCATCGGGCAGCCCGGGCAAGACCGGGCAGTCAAAATCATCAGCAGCTTCATGTGAATACGAATTGGTCTTCCTGGCCGATTTGCAGATGTGCATACTTGAGTTTGTGACATTAGTATCTCCACAAATAGATTCAGGCATATTGAAGTGCAAAAGGCTAAAGTCTTTAGAGTTAATCAGTTTATTCTTCTTGATTAGAAGAATAGAATATGAATGAAATTGAAGATTTAAGATTTTGGTTACAAAAATTCATGATACCCTTCACTTAAAGATATCTTACGGGCCCAAGAAGTTGCAGTACTGATCACTTGAGTGTTAAAAGCGAACGATTTTGGGTGTCTTGTCCGATCCGATTCAATGTCCATGTCAATTGCCCTATTTTCACCACTAATAATCCAAATTTCTAAATTTTCTGACTTGCTTCTAACCACACACAGTGAGTAATCTACACATTAAATAAAACCAAGAATCAAATCAAAAAACAAAAAGAAAGAAAGACATGCACACTGACATTTACAGTAAAGCACATTACCTTTTAAGCTCTTTTCTTTAACTTAACCCATTTGGTCATTACTTTTTTAGCTTTTTTCCTTAATTTAACCCATTTTGTGCTGTTTCCTTTTAAGCTATCATTTAGTTTAACAAGTTTGACTCGTTAGAGATGAGGTATAGCCCGCACAACCCATTCAAAAGTAAATGGATCGTAACTGCCTCCTCTAGGCAAAACCATCATTTCTTAAATTCAAGATATTAAGGTTGAATAGATATTTTAGCAAGGCTAACAGCTTTTTCTCGAAAAAGAGTATCAAATATGAATTCAAGAAATTTTTTGTTTGACCCCAAAAGTCAAAGTATACATATAATATGTAACAGAGCAATAAGAAGTAGATTATACCAGCCAGGGTCATAGAAATTGGCTTAACCCCCTACAACTTCCATTTTATTTATGTCCACAATCACCTGCTATGAAAAAATTGACGATTAATTAAGACATAATCAAAGCAAAGTTTGCAGCATATTTTTAACATTTCAAGTGTATGGAAAATTTAGCAACAAGCAAGTGCTGTTTGTAGGTAGTCATCATGAGTTGACTAATAATGCCAATAATTATCATTAGCATGATCAAAGTTGTTTCACTAATTATGTGACATGATTAATCAATGATATAAGCAACTATATTAGCATCTGCCTCAAAAGTACCACGAGTATGCCCCTAACCAAATGGCAGGGTTTGAGTCTCTCTTAAGGCAATGAATGTTGAATTAATCTTGATGAGTTTAATCGTCACATGTTTATTATTAGTTTGTTGAGTCAAAGTAGTAGATTAGTGGGCTAGTCGTTTTCCTTATCTTTAGGAGTAAGGTTTATTATCTATTTAATGTAAGTTTTTGAGTTGAATGAAATCAAGTGTGCAAGATTAAACAGTAAATAATTTGTGTTGTGTTTGTATGATCTTAGGCCTGAAACCAACAATGAAGTAGTCCTGTGACTCCCGTCTATAACAACACTAAACTTGCAAACATACAAACAGCCTAAAAGGGTAGACCCTCAAAGACACCAACCAACGAGATATCAGCCACCTACCCTACCAAACTTCCAACAATGAACTAAAAGAAACTAAGGGAAACTATGAAAGTCTTGTATCTGTTAATCTTGAATTACAACTAAAAAATCAGCCTAATTCAGTCACCCAGATTTCATAAATCATAAGTTATATACAACAAAACAAATGGTCAAAAGTAGAATGCTATATCATACCTTCAAGAACTGAGTTTATATCAAAATGGTACATCTACAGCAACCATTAATATATATCTTCATCAACAGAAGGTGGTATATTTGGCTATTGGATCTTAAAAAAGTCAAAAATTAATTTCTACCTTTTGAAATATAGTGTTTACTGCATACAGAATCCCAAAATCACACAATTAGGGTTCCTATTCATCATAGAAATTCACCAGAAAGAACTATATCAGATTGCTAAACAGTTATTGTTCGTAACTAAATCAACAGCATTGAGTTCAGTTCATCCTCTACAGACAACAAACCAAATATACCAACAAAATTGATTCAAAATGAATTTTATCCAATAAGAAGCACAGATCTAAAACATAATCAACTACAAACGATTATCTTATGCAGAACCATAAGAAAGTAAATAAATAATTAGATCTTAGTTAATACTTTGAAAACAAAACATCCGATTGCTAAATCCAACAATGGCAGGAAGAAGTTAACATCAACAATCTGAAATCAAAACATATGATACAATCCCGAGTGAAATTACATCAAAACATGAAAGTATGAGCAAAAAAGCACGAATTTTTTACCTGAATTTGCGAGATTTTGGTGGATTGGATGCTTGTGTTGTGCAGAAGTTGAATAATAAGATGATAAGGATATAAATGTGTAATGGGGATTGATTTAAAGACCCTAATATCAAGGTTGCAGAGATAATATTTTGAAGGAATCAGACCCACGTCAGTAATGTCGGATTGAAGATTGATACGAGATTTCAACCTAATCAGTGATGACGGTGACTCCAATTTATGCGGCATTTTATAATGTGAAAATCGTGTTCTCTTAACTCCGGTTTTGTTTTTTCTGCAGTAAAATGTCTACAATTTGCGAATCACATTCGTAAACATATGCAGGAGAAGAGGTAGACCAAACGTCTACAATCTACAAGAAGATGACTGTTTGTTTTTTAACATCTGCAAACTGCTAAAATATTATGTAAATAAAATAAACCAATTTTTAAACTTTAAAAAATACTTCAACCTTAAAATTTAAATAAAAGTCATACAACACTGAAATAATATTCATAAAACCATGAAAATACATTTTATTTAAATCATTTATTTTACATTTTGCATTAACTGCTCAGCAATTTCATCTTGTAACTGAGTCATATATACCCGATCTGATGCGGTACCATGTGTTTCAACCTCATTTTTAAATACACCCACCCTATGTATTTGGCTTTAAGATTATCGTACGTATTTTTCATTTGTTTTTGCGTCAAATCCAAGCCAAACCTCTCCTTAAACATTTTTCTTAAGTTATTCCATGACTCTTTGTGCATACTCAATCCTTTTTTATCCAACTTGTTTACCTCTTCCATACAAGTCTCTATTAAGCATTTTTTTTGCTCAATCGACTATTGTTGTTTCTCTCCCATTTCTATTAATCAACAAACATACATAAACAAAGCACAATCAACAAATAAACCTATACATAATCAAGTTTCCATGTCACAATTCATTTGACCAACATCAACAAATAAACCTATACACAATCAAGTTTTCATGTCAGAATTCATTTGACCAACATCAACAATCAAACCTATACATAATCAAGTTTCCATGTCATAATTCATTTGACTAACATCAACAATCAAACCTATACATAAACAAATATCCATGTCACAAATCTATTGACCAAAATCAATATTCAAACCTAAACATATACAAGCTTTCAAGTAATAAATCAATTGACTAAAATCAAAAATTAACCCTAAACATAAACAAGTTTTTAAGAAAAAATTAAACTCATATTTAAAGCTTAGAAAGAACCTAAAGGAGGGAGGTGACTGATGGTGGAGGAGAAGGCAGCAGCTGCGGTGGAGGAGGGGAGGCGGCTGAGAGGGGAGGAGGGAGGAGGGACGCGGCTGAGAGGGGAGGAGGGAGGCGACGTCGAGGGAGGAGGTGGAGGTCAGGTGGCGGCGGCGAGGAGGAGGTGAAGGGAAGATAACCGATGGAGAGGAGGCTTGGGAGGAAAAGGATGTCTGATGGTTTTTAGTTTTTTTTTTTTTTTATGGGGGAAGAGGTTAGAATAGGTGTTAAGAGAGTGGCAATGTCTTCCCTAAGAAGAGATGAGGAAGACCTTTTCCAATGAAAGGTCTTTCAGAAATCAAACAGTCTGCCCTCTTAAAACGTCTTTTCGCGTTTGCGTGAGCGCAGATGAAAAGGTTGGGAAGAGCTTTTTGAAAAAAAAAACAAAAACCTTCTACGTTCGTGAAGATTCTTTTCTGTATATTCATTTATTATTTATGTGTGTGTATGTTTGTTTGTATATGTTTATTAGGAATGAGATTGGTATCATGTCAGTACCGCATCGAAAAATACAACCAAAAAAAATGCAAATTAAATGTTGTACCAATTTTGTCGATTCGGTACCGATCGGTACCAGTATTGTAGTAATACCGAAACCGAACGGTACCGATACCAGAAACCTGGAATCAAATGTCGTGCCAAGTTTGTATATGTCTGTTTTTTGCATGTTTATGTTTGTTTAGAATATTAACAAAGAATTTAAACAAGCATGAACATCATTTTTATTCTTAATTAACAAACAAAACCAAGAAAACCCATTCGTTTAAGTATTTCAAGAAAACCCATTCGTTTAAGTATTTGCGTATATTTGTTTGTCTGGTTACTGTTAGTAAAGTGAACAGATATAAGCCCACGCTTATGTTTGTTAGTTTTTCATTAACTTGTACAAAAAATACCGACCGAAAAACCAAACCAATAATTATACTTACTCTTAAGATAAAAGGTCGGTGGATAATTTTCCTATTATTTCAGTTACGTTACATCAATTAAAACGTGAGAGACAATAAACAAAGTTATAATTGGTTTAGTTGTTTAAGAGTTTGTTTTTTTCAAAAACGACCCGGGTTCGAGGCTCGAGCCATGCTTCTGTTTTTCAGGGTGCCCCATTTTAAATTTTATTTTCCTTACTTGCAATAGTTTTCTTGTACGTTAAATAACTTTTAATAATAAAAAGTATCTAAACCCTATTGTTTGGAAAAACACGTCGGGTCCTATAATACATTTCATTTTAACAATATAAATACGTTTTGATATAAGTTTAGTTCTAATACGAGTTGTTCAAATATAATACGTTTCATTCGACAATATAAACTACGTTTTGATGTAAATTTAATTCAAAAACGAGTCAGACATTTTTGTAATATATGCTTTATCATGTTGCATATGACGTCGACGCACGTGATTCTAATGTATGTTTTGAGTTGATCTACGTTTCGACGTAAATTTAATTTGAAAACGAGTCGGCCGGTCGTATTTTATGTTTTATCACGTTGCGTACGCCGCCTCAATGCTCGACGGGTAAAAAAACTAGTATACTTATGTTCAAATAGATGTGTGAGTGTTTGAGCTTAATGGGTGTTAAAACATAAAATACTACCGGCCGACTCGTATATTAAACTATTGGGAGGTTGCACATTTCATGTGTTATTGTCTAATTGTAGAGATTCTATAATGGGTGTTAAGTGTTTTAAAATAATCCCCTAAATCCATTTTTAATTATTTATTTAGTATGATTAAGTTATGATATTTATTCTTACTATTATTTCTTATTGCAAGTCTCTAATTTCTTGGTTTAATCTTGTTTTATTTTGTTTGTTGTTGAGTTGTTTCCATTTTCTTATTTCTTATTTCATATTTCTAATATCTTATTTTTAAAATCAATTGCTTGGATATAAATTAAAATCAATACTTTGTTAGAATTGATTACGATTAATTACAAATAAGAAGAGTATTTGCGCTCTATGATCAACTTATTAACTATTGTTGTTTTCGTCTGATCAAATTTATGCACTCCTAATATTCTTAGTATTTGCTACAAGGTGTGTTAGAATTGAACTACACTGATCACGACGACCGACCCGTCATATAAATTTAGTTTTTCTAATTCTAAATTTTAATGTGTTCGTTTATCAACAAACCACCACCATGACATGACTTGTTATTAAACTATTGGGAGGGTCGGAGCGTTCAGATTCAACCATAACTTGTCCATTTTGTATAATGCCTGTGTCGTTTAAAACGCCTACCGCTGGATTCTTCATGCCAAAAAACAATGATCATTTCGATTCTTCATCCCAAAGAGTTCATTTAGAGTTCTTCAATCATCACCGCTTCTGCAAAATCGTTTAGAGGCTTGCTTATGCGACACGATCACCACTTCTACAGTGAAGCCACCGAAATTCCTTGAATCGCCTCTAACCCATCGCAATCGGAAAACCGCCTATACAAAAATAAATTCCCACACCCCCCTGAATTTCTGTCAATGATTGGTCTTTAACAAATTGAGTGTATAATTATTCTGTATTTTGTTTTTATGTACAGACATTTGCTTAAATGCGAAATTAATAATTGCGATTATAATAACACTACATAAGTATTTATATTTATATTATTATATAACTTTTAAAAAAGTCAATACAATTGTAAGCATTAGTTATTGTCTTTTCATATAGTCTTTACATTTTAACCCTTTATATATTACCGACATATATTAAAAGTATTTTTTTTATTGTTTATATGCTTGATATAGAGGAACTGATAATTATTCCTTTGAATATTTCACAAAATGGTTTGAATTTCGATGATACCATGTATCAAACTAATATATATGTGATGCATCTAAATCTAAATGGTTGTTTAGTGTTTCCTATCAAGCAGAGGACACTTTAATGGGTGGAATTTTAATGTATTATGATAAACTATTAATCTTTTTAAATCTAACGAATAATACTTGATACTTTAAACTATATTCTTCATTAACAAAATGTTTCTTAACCCCTAAAATTTTATTAAAAGTGATTGAAGGTCTCCGCTGCAACGCGTGGTAACGCCATCTAGTTTTTCAATAATACTTAACTCGATAACATAAAATTTGATGATAATTAAAAATTAAAAAAATGTTTGTGGTACAAATAACCCACCTTGCCTAACCTTTCCAAATTATACTAAAATAATAAAACGGTTTGGCCCATGAGTATCAAGCCAACTGGGCCGTTCTCGGCCACGCTCAGCCCGGCCCGGCTCGACCCGGCTTGAGCTATTACCGTTTGAAAGGATGTTTGTATAACACTATAACTCACTGTTATTAGTTAATCATGGGTGTATAGTTTTTCTTTGATGGGGAAAATATAGTTTTGTTTTTGGTCGAAGATGCATAGGTCTTTAATCAAACCGAATGTTTAACATCAAATTGTCCCAGGAGAAAATATCATATATCTTTATTCTCTACACGTGTCTTAGGCGGTTCATCATTAGTTGGTTGGGTTGTCGGGATTCAACCTCTTGACATGGTTGCATTTTTTTATGTGATATAGGTCCTGGTTTTAGGTGACGTCAATACGATTTTTGGAATCGTAAGAACCAAATACTACAAAGCTCAAGGGATCCTTCAATAACTTGTTAACCTAGTACTGGGATCAGGTAAAACATTGCTTATGTTAGACATGTGGTTTTTAAGGGTGGTTGAAAGTAAATATTTTTTTTCTTGTATATTGTCTTTCGACTTGCTTAGGTATGTCTATGATTTTTTGAAAGAGGTATGTTATTTGAAATACACGGAAGCACATGATCAGTTATAAGCCTACCTAATGTAATGCAAGATATAGTGTTCGGATTTGCTTCTATTGAAACGAAATAAGCAGTTAGAGTGTTAGGCCGTTATGTGTATTTAAGGATATAAGAGGTAAAAGAATCAAAATCAGATTAAAAATTTTGAATAAGCTACTCTCAAACTATTTAATTCACCTTTAAATAAGTAGAAAATCACATTTGTTTATAACCAAACGCTTGAAACTCTTTATTTGTCAGAACAAAAATCAATAAACATATCAGTATGCTAAAAACACTATGTTGTTTTCCCATTTAGCATATATTAGAATCGGCAATGGAGCAATAACTTTTCAATCTAGTGGTCTTAATATATTTTTACGTTACAATTTTTAAGATCAAACTCTACCGAAAGCAATAACATTAGATACCTCTATTAATTAAAAATACAAGCAGTTAGTTGACAGGCCACATAATGATTAGAATGCACGGTCTTTTTAAAGAAAGTATCTTTAAAAAAACTGAAACTTTGAGATAATCATAGACTAGTTTAATAGGGTTTTTGAAGCTAATTATCATTTTATGAAGAAACTGATGAAAATTAACAGCGAAGGTATCTAATTATGAGTTATCTACTTTCTAAATGATTTGATTGCGATGGTGGTGTCATAAACGGGACAAACATAGACTGATGCGATTGTAAGTTGTTTTATTTCATTAGACGTTGTCGTTGTAAAATAATTATTTTAAGTTATATAAATGCTACAAAATAGGAAACTGAAGAAGAAAATATAAATAAAATTTGGAATCATGCAATGAGGATAAAGGGTCCAATAATGTGGGGTTTCATTGTCATCAACTTGGTTACATGTTTCTTAAGGTGTGGGAGGGGTGTGGTATGCTTGTATTCACATTGAAATCATTATTTTTCACATATATACTTTTAGATTTAGAGTTGCATAAATAACTTGTAGCATCCAATATGTATCAATTAGTTTGTTAAAAACTTGATCAACTCTTTGAACTGATATGGATTGAACTGGTTTTCTCCTACAAATCTTCAAGTTGAGTATGAGCTAGACATGTTGTTAACGTTGGCCCACTTAAACACGTAACACTATAAGGGTATGGTAAATAAATAGATGATCTACCCCGGCTAACCAAGACGAAGCTCATAAATGATTTATTAAAATATCTATATCTCAATTTATTAGTAATTTGTCATTCTTTGATTCATTTGCTTATTATGTTTATTTTTTTTTGTTTATATTTTCAGATTGTAAAGAGTGTTGTGTGTCATTTATTCTAAGTTCGAGGGCTATTGTGCTTCTCTTCCTCAGTATATAAGAAGATGTTGTTGCTAGGGTTTCTCATCTTAATCATCAGTCTCATCGCTCTCTCTTGCAAAGCTTAGCCGTTCGCTTTGGTTCACACTTTGTTCTGATTCATTGTTCTGGATCTGCACAACCTTTGTGCAGATTCTTTGTATTGAGAAGATCGCTTCTGTTAGTTTCATGTTTTCATTGTATTCTTGAGATTTGAACTCATCTTAATTTTGGATCTTATTCTATAATCTTGATAAGTTTTCTGGTTGTTATCATTGTCGCTTGTTATTTTTATACCATTTTACATGGTATCAGAGCGATAGGCTCTGGTATTTGTGTGTTCTTTTGTTGTTCGTCGCTGATCTGTTCTAGGGTTTCTCCCTCTCGAAGACTCTATCGACTATCTGTGTGTTCTTGGGCCGTATTTGAATATTATTAGGCATTCCTTCACGAATCTTAGTGGAGTCGAAAAGAAGAAGACATTTCTAGGGCACAAACCCTAGAATCTCTGTTTTGGTACTGTTTCTCTCGCACTCGGTAATATCGATTTGTCTGACTTGAAGAATCTAGGGCAAGAACCCTAGATCTTGTTGCTGATCTTCTTCTTCTGCCTTGGATTCGCAACCCTAAGTGAAGGTTGCTGAATCTAAGGCTCATCTGGAGAACCCTAACTTGGGCATATCTGGTGAGATCGTTCCATCTCTATCTCCCCTTTAATCTCTTGTTTAGACTGTCTTTGGCTGGGTTAGGAGTACCAATATCTGTTGAGATATCTGTGTTATTTATTGTTCTTCTTGTTGGGATATTTGTGCATCATTTGTGTGATTCTATTTATTTTGTGTGCCTGCATTTAAACAGCTAATCTAATCCTTGATCTGCCGCTATAAGCGGTGTGAAAACCTGGCTCTGGCTTAATTGTTTGTCTATGCGAGTGCTTGTGTGTCCTTCATTCATTATTTGTCTGTTAAAATGACTGAATCTGAGAAATTTGTGACTGTTACCTCTAGTGAGACTCTCATTAGTAAACTTGATATTAGTAACCCACTTTATCTCCATGCTAATGACACAAACACTCTTTCCATAATAACAATTAAACTAAAAGGAACAGAGAACTATACAGTTTGGAGTAATTCTATGAAATTAGCTTTGGAAGTTAAAAATAAATCTAGGTTCATTGATGGTAAATGTACTAGACCTAATGATGATATTATGGGGAGGAAATGGGATCGATGTAATTCTATGGTTCTTTCATGGATTCTAAACTCAATTTCTGAGGAGTTGTATGTTAGCCAAGTTTTCTCTAAACTTGCTAAAGAGGTATGGGATGATCTTAAAGAAACTTACAATAAAATTGACGGTTTTGTGGTCTATAATCTCTATCAAAAAATAAATTCTCTAACTCAAAATGGAACCACTGTTGCTGAGTATTATCATAAATTGAACACCATGTGGAAACAAATTGATGCCATTATACAACTCCCTTCTTGTACTTGTCAAGCCTCTAAGGAATTTAATGATTTTAATCATTTAATAAAACTTATGCAATTCCTTATGGGGCTTGATGATGTATATCAGCCTATTAGATCAAACCTTTTGACCAAAGATCCTCTTTCAAGTGTCAAAGAAGCTTTCTCCGTAATATCAAGGGAAGAATCACATCGCGGTGGTAGTGGTTCTTCTGCAAAAAATCAATCAATGGGATCTTCTTCAAATAAACCTTAAAACTCAGATCAAAAAAGAAAACCAGGAAGAGGACCCAACCTTAATCTTAAGTGTACTCATTGCAATATGACAGGTCACACAATTGATAGATGTTATGAACTGGTAGGCTATCAGGCTAACTATAAAAAGAAAAACATTAATCAACCGGATAAAATGGGAACTTCAAACAATTCCATTACCAGCTCATCTAAAACTGTACCTTCATCTAGTTCCTCAGGATCATTTCCATTTACTCCTGAACAGATCTCAAGATTAATTGGGTTGGTTAGTGATAATCAAGGTTCTAATCCTCAAAGCTCTAGAGGTAAAACACTAGGTCTTTCTAGTAGTGTCAACTCCGAAACTAATTTTTACACTAGCACTAGCTCGTTGTGTGAAATCTTTAACACTGGTTGGGTAATAGATTCAGGAGCAAATCAACAGATAGTAAAATCTAATAAACATATGTTTAATTGTGTTGATGTATCTAAACTTAACATGACTATTGGTCACCCAAATGGCACCTATGCTAAAGTCTCAAAAATTGGCAACATTAATATTGCAAAGAAAATTACTCTAAAATGTGTTTTATGTTCCTGACTATTGTGTCAACCTCCTGTCTGTTCACTAACTTACCCAAGACAGTAATCTTGAAATAATGTTTAACTCCAAAAACTGTTACATTCAGGATTCCAGGGCAACGAAAGTCTTGGTGACTGGTAGTCAGTGTGACGGTCTGTATTTATTTGAGAATAGTGCTAAGGTGTGTGCTAGTAAATCTGATTCTGCTAACCTGTGGTATTCTAGGTTAGGGCATCCCTCTGATACTATTTTAAACATTCTAAAACAATCTCTCAAAATTGATAACTTTAAACCAAATGACTTATGTAAAATCTGCCATAAGGCCAAACAATCCAGGGTGCCATTTCCTCTGAGTGATCATGTGTATAAAAATGTTGGTGATCTTTTCCATTTGGATGTGTGGGGTCCATATAAAATAACAAGTAAGGAAGGTTTTAAGTACTTTTTACCATCGTTGATGATTTTTCAAGGGCAGTTTGGTGCTATCTTCTTAAATCTAACGATGAAGTTTTTTCATGTTTGGTTAAGTTTTTTGAACTTATACAAAATCAATTTAATAAATCAATAAAAATCTTTCGAAACGATAATGACACAGAGTTTATAAACAATCAAACCATAAAATTTTTTAGTCAAAAGGAATTCTTCACCAAACTACATGCACTTATACCCCAACAATATGGAATGGTTGAACGCAAACATAGACACCTTTTAAATGTTGCGAGAGCATTATTGTTTTAAGGGGGTGTTCCTCTTAATTTCTGGTCTGAGTGTATTTTAACTGCTACATATTTAATTAACAAGATTCCCTCGTCTGTGTTACTTGAAAAAAAGTCTCAATGAGGTTATGTTTGGGTTCAAACCCTCTTCACATCATTTGAAAAACTTTGTCTGTTTAGCTTTTAGCACGGTTTTGAACAATTCAAATAAGTTTTCAAGTAAATCTGACAAATGTGTTTTAATTGGTTATTCTCATGTTAAAAAAGGTTACAAATTATGGAATCTTGAAACAAAATCTGTTTTCTTCTCAAGAGATGTTCATTTCTATGAACATGTCTATCCTTTTAAATCTGAATTCAAAAACATTATGACAGATTCTACTAATTCTGAAATTACAAATCTGAATTTTTTTGATTCTTTTGAGCCAAATGTTTTTCACAATGATAAAGTCCCCAATGATGATAAGAGGGAATCAACTCAAGATCCTGTTGGTCATACTTAGCAGCCTGTTGTTCCCAATGAAGCCTCTGGCGAGGCTACCCCCTGTGATCAGCAGCCAGTTAACTTTGCTGGCGAGGCTAAATCCAGTAATCAGCAGCTAGATTGCACAATCGGCAACAATACTGGCAGGGCTGAAGAAACCACAGACACCAATGATAAGTATAACCCATCTGAGGGGCATCATGATACTGGTTATGAACCCAAACGGTCTTTAAGGACCACCTCACTTCCTAGAAAATTTTCTAAGTACATAGTTGAAGGAAAAGTCAAGTATGGTATTGAGAAAGTTATAAATTACTCTTATTTGTCTCCTGATAACTTTTTCTTTTCTTCTAATCTAAATAAATATGTTAAGCCTCGTTCCTACAAAGAGGCAATGTCTGATAAAAATTGGATTGATGCTATGAATGTCGAAATGGAAGCTTTACATAGAAACAACATTTGGGAAATTGTTGATCTTCCTTCTAATAGAAAACCAATCGGGTGTAAGTCGATTTATAAGATTAAATGTAAGTCCACTGGCAAGATTGAGCGATATAAAGCCCGGCTAGTAGCTAAAGGCTATAGTCAACAGGAGGGAATTGACTTTGATGAGACTTTCTCTCCTGTTGTGAATATGGTTACCATTAGATGTATTGTTAGCCTTGCTGTTCAAACTTGCTGTTCAAACTTGCTGTTCAAAATAACTGGACTATGTTTCAATTGGATATTAACAATGCATTTCTATATGGTAATATTAGTGAAGATGTTTATATGACTCTGCCCGAAGGGTACTACACCAAATCAGATAATAAATTGTGCAAATTAAATAAATCTTTGTATGGACTTAAACAAGCCCCTAGAAATTGGAACGAAAATCTTAAAAGTGTGCTTCTTGAAATGGGTTTTACCTAAAGTCTTTGTGACCCTTCTCTGTACATTAAACAATGTGATTCTGTTTTTGTTGCTTTGTTAGTATATGTGGATGATATCATTATAACTAGCAATAATCATGCTGAAATATGTGCTATCAAACATACTTTAAGGTCTCACTTTATGATCAAAGACATGGGTATTTTAAAGTATTTTCTAGGTATTGAAGTCTTGTACTCTGAAAAAGGGGTTTGTTTATCTCAACGTAAATATTGCATAGACCTATTATCTGAATTTGGTTATCTTGGCTATAAGCCAGTTAGTACCCCAACTGAGCAGAGTTATCTTGTGACTTTTAAACTTAGACAAGAAGATCCTCTTCTATCTAATGTTTCTTTCTATCAAAAATTAATTGGTAAGCTGATCCATTTGTCTTTAACTAGACCAGAAATCTCGTATGCTGTTCAAGTCCTGAGTCAGTTTATGCATGCCCCTTCTAACAATCATTTGCAAATTGCATTCCGATTGTTAAGATATTTAAAATCTTCTCCTGGAAAGGGGTTGCTATTTTCGAAATCTGATTCCTTTAATGTTACAGCATACGTTGATTCTGACTGGGGGAAGTATTTATCCTCCAAGAGGTTAGTTACTGAATATTATTTGTTCTTGGGAAAATCTCTTGTCTCATGGAAAAGTAAAAAGCAGGGAACTGTTTCCCGTTCTTCTGCTGAAGCAGAGTATCGAGCTATGTGCTCTGCTACTTGTGAAATAATGTGGGTCTTAAACTTGTTAAAAGAGTTACAGGTTCCTTATTTGCTGCCAATTAATTTGCACTGTGACAATTCCGCAGCTATTTTTATTGCTGCAAATCCTGTTTTTCACGAACGAACCAAGCATTTTGAACTTGATCTTCATTTTCTTCGTGAAAAGGTGTCGGCTGGGATTATAAAAACTGTTCAAATTGGTTCCAAATTGCAAAAAGCTGACATTTTAACTAAGGGATTGCCGGTTGCTCAGCACTCCTTGTTATGTAATCAACTTGGGTAGTTTGACATGTTTACTAATTAAATTGAGGGGGGGGGGGTGTTAAAATATCTATATCTCAATTTATTAGTAATCTGTCATTCTTTGATTTATTTGCTTATTACGTTTATTTTTATTGTGTTTATATTTTCAGATTGTCAAGGGTGTTGTGTGTCATTTCTTCTAATTTCAAAGGCTGTTGTGCTTCTCTTCCTCAGTATATTAGAAGATGTTGTTGCTAGGGTTTCTCATCTTCATCATCAGTCTTCGTTCGCTTTGGTTCACACTTTGTTCTGATTCATTGTTCTGGATCTGCACAACCTTTGTGCAGATTCCTTGTATTGAGAAGATCGCTTCTGTTAGTTTTATGTTTTCATTGTATTCTTGAGATTTGAACTCATCTCAGTTTTGGATCTTATTCTATAATCTTGATAAGTTTTTCTGGTTGTTATCATTGTCGCTTGTTATTTCTATACCATTTTACATGATTCCACGTTTCCTTGGGTTGGCTCCTTGTTGAGTTGCCCTAAACTTCATGATCATAATCACTAATTCATTGCTACACTAACACACGTATTCGTTGAGCTACGAGTTGGCTTCAGTTGAAAGAGGTTGATGAAAATAACCTATTACAAATTGTGAGAAATTTTATAAAGACTTTAATGTTAAAAATATTAAATGATGAGCAACTTGAAAGTATATATATAACTCTAGTCTTTCTTGACTTCTATATAAGCTTACGTGATTGTTGTTGAGGAATTGAAAAGGAAATACTCATTTTATATCAAATGCCTTCTCCCTCTAGATTCATATTAATATAGTTGGTGTCAATTTCAGTCTCTTTACTTTTTCCAAACAACACCTAATCTAATCCTAATTTACTTCACACCTAAATCTATTTCATATTTCAAGTGAAACTTGAACCCAACACCTATTAGATGATAGGTATACACCCTTGTCACTAAGCTATGATAGTGGTTTTTCACTCTCTTTACTTAAAATGCTTAACTTATCATTTGTTACATTAAATGAACTATTAAGAGAGACACCAACTAGATATTCGTGGGGTTCGTTTTGATGGGGAATGGGTGACAGATCGGGTCGAGTTAAATTAGCCTTTTATGATTTCTTTAAGGCAAAACTTATGAGATGTGATGGGATTAATATTAGTGGGCAAAGCCAAAGATTTTGAACGATTTGTATAGATCAGCAGGTTCTATTGAAAAAAAAAAATGTTTACTTGGTTTGAGTTAAAGGAGGTTGTGTAGTTTGGTGAGAATTAATCACCGAGGCATGAAGGTTTTACGTTTTTCTTTATTAAAAAGAATTAGGAGGTGGTAAAGGGTGATTTTATGAAGTTTGTTCAAGAGTTTTTTCGTGATGCCTAGAGCCCTAAAGGTTGTAATTCCTCTTTTATAAAACCTTAATTTATAGAGTTTCAAGTTTGTTGTGCAATTAAGGACTTTAGACCTATAAGCTTGATTGCATTACAATGTAAGGTCGTAGATAAAATTTTAGAGAACCGGTTATGTTAGTGGTAGCACCCAACGTTCATTAAAGGACGTCAAATTCTTGATCGTCTTTTGATTATAAATCTAGTTGTTTGTTGGTATAAAAAGAGGGAAAAAAACCTTTTAATTCTCAGATACGATTTTAAAAAGACGTATAATTATCTCTAGTGAGATTACTTTTTTGAAATAATGAAGTTTATGAGTTTTGAAGATAGATGGATGAAATATATAAAGGCTTGTTTGTCTTCGGCTCCTTCATCTTTTCCTGTGAATGGAAGTCCTTCGTTGGAGTTTTAAATTTAGAGAGGGTTGAGCTAGGGTAATTCCCTCTCATCTTTAATGTTTGTTATAACAATGAAAGGATTACATATAGCTATTGAGGAGATAGTGGCGGGTGGTTTGTTTGTACGACCATTCTAAAAAACGACCCTGGTGTAACTTTTAAAAGCAACCTTTTAAAGAAAATTACATTATCTAACAAAAAAGTTGTGTTTGCTAATAAAAATATGTATTATCGACAAAAATATTGTTTCGGATCTAATTTACCTTCACATAATATGGTCTTTGGTAAAATGATTGATTTAGGCTAATAGAGTCCTTTTAAAGTTAATGCAACTAAGTCAAGGCCTAATCTATACTTTATTGAATGTTTAGAGATGTCGCGTGGTGATTTTTTGTGAAATCTAAACCTTTTTTTCGTCTCCCTCCCATATTAAATGATAAATGTTTTTAGTAAAAAAATAAATAAACAACTAAATATTTAAAATGAATTTTTTTTATTCTAATAATTTATTATGACTTACTAAATTATAAGATTTCAATTATATAATATCTTAAAATATAATTTTGTAATTCTTATTTTTCATTATTTGGCATTTAATATTTCTTAAATATTTATTATTTCTTGTTTTACCAATGGTTGATTACATCTAATTTACAAAATCTTTATAAATTAAGCTACTGATTTTAACAAATTAAATTTATTTCACCCATAAAATACATAGATTCTAACCTGATACAATATATTACATGAGATTATACATACGTTAATGATATCATTGTTTTTTGAGATTAGAATACTATTAACAATTTATTTTGTTACGAGGTATCATACTATTGTATAAACAACAACGAAGAAGCTAACAAATATATAAATGATATCCATCACTTTTTTCTTTTCTCTAGATGCACTATGGTTTTGTTTTTGTCGAGATCGAAGCTGAACAATGTTGAAAGTTGGTCATAATTATAGAAATCCATCATTATAAAATACATGTCAACCCCATCTTGGAATCCCGTGAAACATACTTATATATTAATATATAATGAAATGATTATTATTCCGAGTAAGAGAAATACAAATAGTCAAGTGTTTTGTTTATCTACCTAAAAGCTGAGGTTAGATGTTGCAAGGAGTATGTATATAACTGTGGTGTGGTAGATTAAAAGTTGTTTAAAAAATTAATTATTATAATATCCAAGTAAATTTTCAACCAAATGATTAATAATAATAACAACGAGGTTTTTTACTCGAGCGTTGCGGCGGAGTCGTACGATGTTACTTACGTGTTTAAGGGCACCTTTCCAAACTTCGTTACGTGCGTTGTGGTGGTGACATATATGTGTAAATACATAAAAGAAACATATAAAGTTATTGCGGATCGGTTTGAGGATTAAAATATGCATAGAAAATAGTAAAAAAAAAAAACAAATCAAAAGTATGGCAAAAATTTTGTAGTTGTAAAAACATTTTATGGAACACAAATCAATCAATCTTTTATAACCTTCATGTTACGTCATAGTTGTTTAAATAAAGTTATTTAAACAAAATATATATATAAGAGAAGTATTAAAAGGCATCAAAAAAGTCTGTTGGGAGCATGAATCAAACATGCAACCTGCAACGCAGATGAAGACGAAAGAGGTGGCCTTAAACCAATTGAACTGGCAGATGTTTGTTGTTTGTTACCGAAAGAAAATCATTTAACACTAAAAATTCTTGTAAAAAGCATAAAAAAAGAAAATTTAATGACCAATCAAAGTGTGACACGTGGTGTGCCGGTAGGGACACCCACCAACACTTGCAAATGGGTTTATACAAAATAATAATATTGTATATTATTATTTTGCATTTTAGACCTTTAAGGCTTTTATGCCTTAGATATGCACTTTAGGTGTTAATTTTGCCTTCTTAATGTTTGAGTTATTATTGAATTACTTTGAAACAACTTTATTTTTTTCATGTAGTTTTTGTCTTGCAAGAATGTTTTCAGTTTAAGGGATCATAAAAACACTTAAAAAGGTTTATAAAAAGGTCTCAAGGTTGTTAGGTTCATCTTCGATTGTAGTTAACTTCCGGTTTTGTTTGTGGTGAAATAATTGATCGAGTTGTGAGGAAAGTTTTCACCTTAAAAAGTTACTACTATAATTTGCTATCTTCTAAAGTCTTGTGCAAATTTTTACTAGCTTGAGATATTTAAATATTTCTAATTAGCAACTTTTATATGCATAATATTGTTGTACATTATTCTTCATATACAAGTATCTAATGCACATATCACTTTTTGTCTTTCTTTTGTTTTGGTAATTGAATATTTTATTATTTTTTCTCTAAGTAGTTTATAAATTATTATTATAATTATTTTTGAAGTTAATTTGTTTTCTTTCATATAACTTTTAAACTGTGATATTTTATATAAATTTTGATATATTGTTGCGACAGGTTTATTATCTATATTTCGATGTAAATTTTATTCGAAATGGAGCTGCAGGTAATTATGTACAAGTCATCAACACACAGACGTACGAGTCGTCAAAGTTGTTTCAAGGTTTTCTATCTTTCATAGTATATTTTTATTTGTTTTCCTCTTATAACTCTTAAAAGACGTTTCATAAATTTTCAAGCTTTATGCTGGGACGTTATTTTTGTCTATGTTATGGCGTGAATTTTCATAACATCATTTTCAAAACCGACCAGTAATTCTAAACGATTTTCAATCCTTTAGGTTTTTAAAATGTTCAACGTTCATTTTATCAATGTGTCTATCAACGTTCGAAAGTTGTTTTTTTAACACTTTTATTTTCTTTATGGTATTACTTTTCAAATATTATTAACAGTCCCGCCATAACTTTTTTCACACTTTTGCTCCTCCACCGCAACACGGAGTATTTATACTAATTAATCTTAAGTTGCTAAGCTTTGATTTCATTAGATCAATGATGGTAGTTGATTGCGGTAGAATAATGTTCCATCCACTTTTGTATGCACAGCCACATATTAAATTTTAGAATGTTCAAATTAAAAAGGCCAAAAAAATGTTCAATTTAAATTACATAGCATTCACAATAGCTTCCACGATTTCTATCTATATCGAATCTCTTAAGAATAGCTTATATATTCATGATTCATCTTGATGTATCCTTAAATTATAGGACACATATATATAAATCTTCATTTTTATTCTTATATACCATTTCTCATCTTTAAATTTTTATGGAAAAATAAAGTGAATCCTTAAATTTAGGGACACACTACTCAATTTTCATAATTATTATATATACTAGGTTATAACCCCGTGTATTACACGGGTTAAATAAAAAAATAAAAGTTAACGAAAAGCTAGAAAATACAAAACACTATTTTGATATAAGATATAACTAAAATTATATGTGAGTAAGAACTTTAGTTAATAAAATATTTTTATTACATTTTTAAAACTTTCAATTTAAAAAAGTGTTTTTTAACTCTCGATTTAGAAATATATTAAGAGACATTTCGTTCTAAGAATATTGTTTTTAAAAAATATCATTTTTAATAAAAATCTCATTTTTAATAAAAATCTCATTATTTCAAAACAATAGGTTTTAGCTATTTTTGTTTTATGAATAATTTTTCGTATTTAATAAAAATTTTCGGTGACAAAATATCATTTTTATAAATATTTTATTGTTTAAAAACTCCGGCTTTCAATTATTTTTTTTAATGTTTATTGAAAAATATTTTCATATAAAACCTTTATTTAAAAAAAGATCGGTTTTAGAACATTTTATATGTGTAGAAAGATACGTTGTTAAAAAAAATCATAGTTTCTAAAAATCTTTCTTTTTCAAAAATTATATTTTTTAATCAAAAAGTTTAGTTTTTAATTAATAAAAAAATATGCTTTATAAAAAATATGGATTTTAGAAAATTTTGAAAATTTTAAAATGAGAGAGAGAGAGAGAATGAGAGAGATAAATAGTGTGTGTGAGAGAAAGATAATTTAGCAATTAGTTATTTAGTTTTTTAAAAATTGATAAATAATTTGAACAGAAAAATAAATGATAGAATTAATGTGATGGTGACATGTGTCCACACAATATAATAATTTATAAGTGTATATATATATTGTAAGTAGTTATAAGTGAAAGAAAAATAAACAATTATTATAAACGAATAAACAAGTATTTTTAAATTTTATAAGGAATAGATATGAGCAATGAGTTGTGAAAAAATAACTAAATTTTAGAAATATGCGTAAATTTAGTTATATTGTAAGAATGAGAATGTAAAAGTTATTCTGAATGCTCTTGGGTCATGTGATATACTCATGTGAGTGAAAGCGGTACACCTCTGTAAGTTAAAGGGTGTGCAATTTATTACTCATATTTAAAATGTATATAATTCAAATTACAAAACGTAAATTAAACATGAATAAATAAATAATAAATTTCATACTGATTAAAAAAGAAAACTACATAATGATTTGAAAACTAGAAAATAAAAAAAAATAGAAATACTAAAATCTTGATTTTTTTTTGAACGACAAATATGCAACCTTGTTTCGGATGATATATGTTATTTAAATCGGGCTCACCTATTGTTCCATTGTTTTTTTGGGCTTCTAAAAACGCACCTCTCGGACCTTGAACATGGGAGATGTCACCTGGAGAGAATTTTGAAGTCATTCTTCTCTTCTTTGCTTTTCTCTTGTCTAACATCTCATTCGTCATCAAGTTAGACGCTTACATTTCCTCATTCATTTGTTGTCCAATGGCATCATGTATTTTTTTGGGCTTCTAAAAACGCACCTCTCGGACCTTGAACGTGGGAGATGTCACCTGGAGAGAATTTTGAAGTCGTCCTTCTCTTCTTTGCTTTTCCTCTTGTCTGACATCTCATTCGTCATCAAGTTAGACGCTTACATTTCGTCATTCATTTGTTGTCCAATGGCGTCATGTTGGTTAATAGTGTTTGACCTAGAATCTCTCTTTTGCTCTTTTCTTTCCTATAGGACGTGACGTTTGTTCCACGTCCTACAGTGTGTCGTTTTTTAAACGGATTGTTTGGATTGCTTGGATTCATTTTTTGTTGTGAAAGTGAACATCTTGGGTTTTTATTAACAAAATGTTGGATGCTAGTATGATTTTTGGTATAATTATGTTATAAAGAAAGTGTATATTGGTGTATTTTTTTTTTTAAAACAAAACTTCAAACTTAACGCTCAAATAAGGAGCCGTTAGGCTCAAACGGTCAAAAAGTTAACCCCCCCCCCCCTCCCCAAAATTCTCACCCGTGGCTTTTTTCACGCAAAACTCACCACGTCACCCCCTCTGACGCAATGGGCAGTGTTCCACAGTGTTATTGCTTGTGGGTGGCCCTAACATCAGATATACCATTTTTCTTAGGACATAAACTATACAGTATAGAGCTTTTGGTAGAAAATGTTAAGTTTACATTGCTGTTGTACATGCCTTTATATAGGCCTTTACATAGGAGAGAAGAAGCATAATTACAGGAGAAGATTATGGTACAATTAAAGCTATTTATTGACTGAATAATTTAGATCCTAAGTTTGAGCATTTTCCTTAATACGCCCTTGTAAGATGGAGGATCCATCGGAGACACCAATCTTGGAGCGATTGTGCAGAAATTGTGACCGTGATAGAGGCTTGGTTAACATATCAGCAAGTTGATCTTTGGAATTGATGTGAAGAACACGGAGAAGGCTAGCTGTAACTTGTTCCTAAACAAAATGATAGTCAAGAGCAACATGCTTCATTCGTGAGTGATAAACTGGATTTGCACAAAGATACGTGGCACCTGTGTTATCGCAAAACAGAGTCGGTGTTCTAGTGATTGTTATGCCAAGTTCCTTCAACAGGTTTTTAAGCCAGGTAAGTTCAGCAACAACATTGGCTAGCGCCTTGTACTCGGCTTCGGTGGAGGACCTAGATACTGTCTTTTGTCGTGTGGATCTCTATGAAATGATATTAGTGCCAAGGAATAGAAGATAAGCTGTGGTAGACCGACCTGCGTTATTTGTACCCCCCCAACCAGAATCTGAGAAAGCCGAGAGTGTGAGAGGAGAATTACGATTGAGGAAGAGACCATGATGAATGGTGCATTTGAGACAGCGGAGAACACGTTTGCGGGCTTGCCAATGGGCTTGACGTGGATTATGCATGAATTGAGATAAGTTGTTAATTGCAAAGGAGATGTCAGGACGGGTGAAAGCTAAATATTAGAGAGAACCAATGAGCTTGCGATACGGGGTAGTATCAACCGAGGGAGAAGGATCATCTGCACACAAGGGGTCGGCTGTACCAAGAGGAGTAGTGACTTCTTTGGCGCCATCCATATAAAATTGATGCAAGATGTCCTGAAGATATCTATGCTGAGATAGAAAAAAGCCCTTTGGGAGTGGGAATGACTTCGATACCTAAGAAATGGTGAAGCATCCCAAGGTCTTTGACCTAGAATTTTTCGCTCAAGGATCGGATAAATTGTTCAAGAAACTCTGGTTGATTTCTCGTAAGCACAATGTCATCGACATAGACCATGAAGTAACAAATAGTATTATGGTGATTATAGACAAATAAAGATGCATCAGAATAGGACTTTTGGAAACCAAGATAAAGAAGAAAGTTTGTAAGCTCATTATACCAAGCTTGTGGAGCTTGTTTTAGACCGTAGAGAGATTTTTTAAGCTTACAAACATGATTAAGGAATTGAGGATGAATATAACCTGGTGTTTGAGACATGAAGACCTCCTTATAAAGAGTGCCATGTAGGAAGGCGTTGTTGACATCAAGCTAGCGTAGTGGCCAATCTTTCGATAAGGCAATCGAAAGGATGGTGCGAATGATGACGGGTTTCGTAACAGGACTAAAAGTTTCAAAGTAGTCTTTCTCGTACTGTTGATGGAACCCTTTGGCGACTAAACGAGCTTTTTATTTGTCAATGGAGCCATCAGGATTCCTTTTGATTCGGAATACCCATTTGCACCCTATCGGGGTGTGAGATGTGTTGTGAACGAGTTCCCGTGTCCCATTTTGAAAAAGTGCATTAAACTCACTATCCATGGCCCCCGACCACTTTTGATCCTTGAGAGATTGGGTGTGAGAGGTGGGTTCTAGAGTAGGTGGTATAGGGTGGATAGTTGTGGAGTTGACAACATTTGGATTGAAGTACTTGGAGTTGGGTTTGCGATTTCTTTGTGGTCGGTTATTTGTAGGTACGGTGGAGGTATGTGACGTAGATTGGGCCGAGGAGGGAGTTGAAGAGGAGACTGGTGTGAGTGATGGAGTTGGTATGGTTGGGGAGGTGGTGGAAGAATAGAAAGTGGGGGCATTAGAGTCGGTGGGTGTTGGGGTGGGATTAGATTGAGTTGGGGAGGCAACAGAGGGGGATTGGCTAGAAGGAGTTGGTGAGTGGTTTGTGGTCGAAGGCACATGGTGAGTGTGAGATGGCGGTGTTGGCGGTGGGATGTTTGAAGTGTGCAATTTAGAGGATGGCAACAGAAACAAGATTATTACGTAAATGCGAAACAAGTAAGACATCTTGAAGTGTTAACGGGTGGGAAGTAATGGGAATGGATGTATGTTCGACATGAGAGATAGAGAGAGTATTACCGTTTCCTAACACAATTTCATCAGGCCCATCATATTCTGAGAGGGTGTGTAAAAAGGACCGGTCATATGAAGCATGATTTGATGCCCCACTGTCAAACATTGAAAATGGTGTTTGCGACGAGCTTGCCATTGAGGAGTTGATTATCGGGTTGGCATTTTATTGCGTCGCGGTGGAGATGTTGTGGTCCTGTAAGAACCGGGTAATTTTCTTGCAATCTTTAGTGTCATGACCTGTAATGTTGCAAAAATGACAAAAAGAATTATGTTTGTTAGTTCTAAAAGATGAAGCATTGTTGTTGTGTTGTTGGTACCGATTGGGTCTTGGCCCAGAGTTATTGGGCCTATGAGAAAAGCGGGTTTCATTAGGTACATCACGTGAATTGTTTGTCCCAGAATAAGAGGTCCTCCCCTGTTGTCTTTGAGTCAAGTTCATAGTGGAAATCAGAGCAGGAGCAACAACTTTTTCTTCAAGCATGGTTCTTTCATGGTCCACCAGTTTTTTAAACAGGTCAGAGAAGGAGATCGGTATAAACACTACCAACGATAATAATTCTTAGAGGGAAAATTAAATTATTCAAATGTATTTTAAATGTATTCAAATTAGTTAGTCAATATTAGTTAGGTGTAGATCCTTATTTATCTCTTGTATACTCTCTCTAAATTGTTGTAATGCCATTATATATGGTAGTGTAACTCAATGAAAGATTAACTCTTTTCCACAATCAAAATCTCATTCGTATATGGTAATCAGAGCCTAAGGAGCTCCACCGAGCCATCATATTCCGATCTTATTTCTGCCGTATTTTTTTTTCCGATCACCATCCCCATGTCCAAAACCATCATAGAAGTTACATCCCATACCCACTTCCCCATCAAACTCACACCAAATAATTTTCCCGTGTGGCGCAAACAGGTCATGGCCACTCTAATCGGTCTTGGACTCGATGCGTACGTTCAAGGTTCTATCAAGGCTCCCCCCAAAACACTGCCCACCGCCACTACTCAGCCAAACCCGGACTATCTTCTCTGGTTTCATCAAGACCAGATCCTTCTCAGTGCATTACTCGGCAGTTGCTCCGACCAAATCCAGCATGTTATCTCCTCCGCAGACACATCGTTTCAGGCCTTCGAACTACTGTCCACTAGCTACGTGAGAAATTCCCGCTCTCGTATCATTTCGCTGAAGTCTCGTCTTGCTCACAACCCCAAAGGTTCCCGCTCTGTCGCTGAGTTCTTACATGAGATGAAGACCATAGCCGACGATCTTGCATTAGCCCAAAGTCCGATCTCCGATGAGGATCTTGTAGTTCATGTCCTTGGCCAACTTGGAGAAGACTTCTCTGTTGTCACTGCTGCTCTAAAAATGAGAGATACTCCAATTAAATTTCCTGATCTCTTTAATAAATTAGTGGATCACGAACGTTCTCTAAAAGATGCTTCACTTGCTACTCCTACCATTGCAACAGTTAACCAAACAACCATGAAGCCCTCTCGGCCCACTGCAAACAGGCCCAACTCAGATGCTCGTGGCCCAAGTCGCTTTGCTACTGCTAGTCCACGCAATGCTCGCGCAACAGGAAATCAAACTGGGAATTTTAATTTCCCACGTGATAATAGAAACTCACTTTATTGTCAATATTGTTCTATTCCAGGTCACGACACTAAAGATTGCAGGAAGTTAGCTCGGTTTCTCAAAGACAACAATATCACAATATCCATGATCCCGCCAAGCTCTCCAATGGTAAACATATCATCGGCTCGATCCACTTCTCCAACACAAGCTTGGATGTTTGATAGTGGTGCCTCTCATCATGTGGCTTCGGACCGCTCGGCATTATATACCATATCCGATTATGGAGGTCCCGATGAAATCATATTAGGCAATGGTAAAACTCTCCCTATTACTCACCCCGGCCACACTACACTATCCGCTTCCACGTGTCCATTACATCTAAATAACGTTCTTTGTGTTCCTCATTTACGTAATAATCTTATTTCAATTGCTAAACTTTGCAAAACCAATAATGTTTCTGTTGAATTTTTTCCTTATCATTTTATTGTTAAGGATCTTCGCACGGGTCTCATGCGGGGAACGAACATTGATGATATCTACTATGCTGCTACTCAGTCTCTTCTCAATCTTCCACACATTCACTCCACCACTACTTCAACCGAGTCACTCTTATCATGGCATCACAAGTTAGGGCATCCGTCGATACAAGTTCTCAAGTTTCTACTTTGGCAATTAGGCGTTACTTTCAATAAAATGTCGTCTTTTTCATTTCATTGTGATGCATGTTCTATTAATAAAAGCCATAAATTGCCATTTGGTACAAATTCTTTCACTGTTACCAAACCACTTGAACTTGTTTATTCGGATGTTTGGGGCCCGGTCACCAAATCAAATGATGGTTACACTTACTATGTAACTTTCGTTGATTATTTTTCCAAATACACATGGCTTTATTCAATGAAACGTAAATCGGATGTATCTACCTTATTTCCTCAATTTAAAATCTTAGTTGAAAAATATTTTAACACATCATTTGTTTCCTTATTCACCGATAATGGCGGTGAATATATTGGACTTATTCCATACCTCCAACAACATGGAATTTCCCATTTCACTAATCCACCGCACATCCCGGAACAAAACGGTGTAGCCGAACGCCGTCATAGACACATAGTCGAAACGGGTTTATCTCTTCTTCATCATGCTCAACTTCCGCTCACCTTTTGGACTCATGCATTCCAAACCGTGTTTTATCTCATTAATCGTCTACCTACACCCATACTTGATCTTAAATCTCCTTTCGACAAGTTATACAACAATTCACCATCTTATCTTAAGCTCAAACCGTTTGGTTGCCTATGTTTCCCATGGTTGCGACCTTACATGTCCTCCAAGCTTCAACCACGTTCAATCAAATGCATTTTTCTCGGCTATTCCGTCTCGAAGTCAGCATACAAATGCTATGATCCGGGCTCTCACCGGCTCTATCACTCTCGACATGTTCAATTTGTGGAGCATATTTTCCCAAATAAAACTGAAACCTCCTCGGTTATACCCCTCCCACATGCTGACTCCTTTTTGCATTTTGACAACATCAAACCTACTAATGGCCCTTGCTCTTCTTCTCATCCTACCAATGACACTACACATCCTACATCATATTCCATCACCTCCTCACATATCACTCCACCTTCATCAATTTACATTTCACCTAATTCACTCAATCATTCGGTTCAGCACATGGCCCCCACTCACCTACTTTCAATCCAACAATCTCAAACCATAAACCCCACTAACTCTGCTGCGGTCCAACCATCAGACTCCATTTCCCCTTCAACTTCTTTACATCCATCCCACTCTCATTCATCCTCCTCCACTCAAGCCCATAGTCAATCCACCACCTTATCATCCCCAGTTGCTATGCAATTTTTATCAAATTCACCAAACACTTCATCACCAACAAACTATGGTTCGAAACAATCTGTGACATCCTCTCACACTACCTCAAACGTCTCCAACATATCTCCACCCTCTTCCCACCCTCGAAAACGCAAACCCAACCCCAAATACTTCAACAACAATTTCGTAAATGCCACCACGATTCATCCGCTTCCGCCAACACTTGAACCATCCACCCGTAAACAAGCCTTAAAAGATCCAAAATGGCGCCATGCCATGGATTTAGAGTTCAACGCTCTCATTCAAAATCATACGTGGGAACTCATTCCACCCACATCTCAAACATCCATTGGTTGCAAATGGGTGTTTCGCATCAAAAGCCATCCAGATGGTTCCATCGCCAAATATAAGGCCCAACTTGTGGCTAAAGGCTTCCTTCAACAATATGGTAAGGACTACTTTGACACCTTTAGCCCGGTTACGAAGCCCGTCACCATTCGCACTATTCTTTCCATTGCTCTATCCAAAAATTGGCCTCTTCGTCAACTTGATGTCAATAACGCGTTTCTTCATGGGACACTTCATGAGGATGTCTATATGATTCAACCTCCGGGATATGAGAACTCCCAATTTCCGAATCATATTTGCAAACTAAAAAAATCCTTATATGGTCTCAAGCAAGCTCCACGAGCTTGGTATCTTGAACTCGCTACCTTTCTTCTCCAATTCAGTTTCAAAAAAGCCTTAGCCGATGCTTCTCTCTTCATCTACCAACACACTCACATTACATGCTATTTCATGGTCTATGTCGATGACATTGTCCTCATGGGAAACAATCACGCCTTTCTTGATAAATTTGTCACTGCTCTAAGTAATAAATTTTCAATTAAAGATCTTGGCCCTCTTCATCATTTTCTTGGTGTTGAGGTTATATCCACTCCTACGAGTCTCTTTCTATCATAACACCGACACATTCAAGATGTCCTAAATCAATTCAAAATGGAGGGTGCCAAGGATGTCATAACCCCACTCAGTGCCACAGAACCCTTGGTCCTCCATGATTCGTCACCCACAGTCGATGCAACTCCATATCGTCGACTTGTTGGGTCTCTTCAATATTTAGCCTTTACTCGTCCCGACATCTCCTTTGCTATTAATAAACTCTCTCAATTCATGCATGCTCCACGTCAATCCCATTGGCAAGCTCTTAAACGCGTTCTCCGGTATCTTAAAGGTACTATCCATCATGGTCTCTTTCTCAATCGCCATTCTCCTCTTACGCTCTCGGTCTTTTTAGATTCGGATTGGGGTGGTGTTAATGATGTCGGTCGATCTACTACAACTTATTTATTATAACTTGGCGCCAATGTTATATCCTGGAAATCCACGAGACAAAAGTCCGTTTCTCGCTCTTCCACCGAAGCGGAGTACAAAGCTATAGCAAATGCCTCGGCGGAATTACTTTGGATTAAAAACTTACTGCAAGAACTTGGAATTTCTATTTCTACCACACCTACATTGTTTTATGACAACACCGGCGCCACGTACTTGTGTGCAAACCCGATCTATCATTCACGCATGAAGCACGTCGCACTCGATTATCACTTTGTACCGGAACAAGTCACGGCCGGTCAACTTCGCGTATTTCATGTACACTCACAAGACCAACTTGCTGACATGCTGACAAAGCCTCTTTCTCGGGCACCATTTCTTCATAATCGTTCCAAGATTGGTGTATCCGACGGATCCTCCATCTTGCGGGGGCGTATAAACACTACCCACAATAATAATTCTTAGAGGGAAAATTAAATTATTTAAATGTATTCAAATTAGTTAGTCAATATTAGTTAGGTGTAGATCCTTATTTATCTCCTGTATACTCTCTCTAAGTTGTTGTAATGCCATTATATATGGTAGTGTAATTCAATGAAAGATTAACTTTTTTTCACAATCAAAATCTCATTCGTATAATCGGTTTGTCCCTCATCTTCACAGCTGCCGTCATCGGCTTGTAGTCATCTCCCAAATGGGTGATGATGTGAACGACTAGGTCATCTTAATCGACCGGTTTTCATGCTAGGGCTAACTCATCAGCAATTGCTTTCATTTCTCGAAGATAATCTGTAACAGGTTTATTCCCCTTGGTAGTTGTTGCGAGTTTTGAACGGAGCGAAATAATACGGGACCGAGATACTCCAGTGAAGCTCTCGGTGAGACGTTTGAATAGCTCGAGGGAGGTGTCAGCGGATGACACGATGGGTAAAATGGTGGCTGAGTAACTGTCGAGCAGAGCACCCAGAAGAATCTGGTCTTGCTGAAACCATAGCCGGTATGTGGGGTTGGGTTTTCCGTCAAGGACATTTGGTGGTGGTTCGGTTTGACCGTCGACAAACTGTTCTAGTTCGAGACCAGTGAGGGTTGACAGGACTTGCTTCCACCAAGATGTGAAATTGTCGGAGTTGAGTTGGATTGGAAAATGGGCATGAGTGGAAAGTGTTACGACAGATGTGGCCATGGCTGATCGGAAAAGAAAATGGGTGTGGATCGGAGATGAACTCGGAGGAGCCTTTGTTACCGCTCTGATACCATATACAGTATAGAGCTTTTGGTAGAAAATGTTGAGTTTACATTGCTGCTGTACATGATTTTATATAGGCCTTTACATAGTAGAGAAGATAGAAAGATTATGGTACAATTAAAGCTATATATTGATTGAATAATTTAGATCCTAAGTTTGAGCATTTTCCTTAATACAAACTACTATCTATATGAACCACATGTGATCACAATCAGTGGCTGAGCTTGAACACTCCCGTACCGAGAGGGGGGGGGGGGCGAAATTAATTTTTTTATGGGCGACGAACTCGATATTTATATAAAAATTCACACTACTGGGTCAAAATTTAAAAGTCTAATGCTTTATATTTGATCTCCAACGCACATTATACGCTAAAACTTGGGTATTACGGCATGCATAAGATGAACTATATATTGATAACTCAAGAATCACATTTTTTTCCCACGACAGTTTCAGACAATTCTCACCACTTGCTTGTCATTTTTGACCGAGTCATCTAATGAGGTGTGTTTCACGCGATATGATGCACTTTCAAGGGCATCGAGGATGCAATCAATTTAGCATTAGACATGCATGAATATATGTTCACTTCAAAATATCAACAACAATTTGTTGTTGAAAAATATTTAGACATAAGTTAACATAGAAGCCATGACAAAAGATATGAATACCAAGAAAGTGAGGCCGTGTTCCAAAACCTTTTACTATAATTATCACATAGTACAGTTTTATATATGAAATATTTTATGGCAATATTTTCATTAACATATAAGAAACCGTAGGATCACAATGCCTCATGCGTAAACACCCATAGAAGAGTAAGTTTCGTAACTAACAAACCATGTGGCTAGGGTATAAACGAGACAAGCCGAGCCCAAGCTCACCTAAGTTCAAATTCGGCTAGTTTGAAGCTTAAAGTTTAAAGTTTGAGCTCGAATCGTTTATTATGTATCCACATTTAATTTTTTGTTTTAGGAAAATTCATTCATAGTAGCCAAGTTTTTTTAAAATATTCCAATAATGATACTGATGCTATTTTAATTGAAAAATCACTCAACTTTCATTATTTGTTCTAATGTCGTGAAATTTGGGTGTAATATGCATCTTAAACAGTAATTGCCACGTAGCTGCAAGTCCGCAACGCTTTACGCTTATGATAAAGAAAGAATCGTTGAGGTAACTCGACCAAGAAGGAGAAAAGACCTCATGTAGTCATGTGGGTGGGGTTATGTGTGTTGGAGAAGAAATGAATGCAATTGATTCCATGGAGGACAAAAATATGTAGATTTAGTAGTGAATTAAAAAAATAGGAAATTTGATAGCTATTAATGAGTTTTCTCTTTATTTATAAGTAAATATAAGTCGTTTTATATAAATTGGTATTTATATATCACAATTATTATATTAATTAGTTACATTTAGCGCAATTTCATATATAACAATATTATAAAATAAATTGTGTATTTATTATTATTAACTTATATAAAGTATAATTGTTCAGGCTAGCGAGCTTATCAAACTCGATACATGTAACATGATACTTGGATTCCAGCCCGTTTAATCTCTATTTGTTTGAGCTTTTAGCAAACTGATCCCAAATAATTTACATTCATCTAGATTCTAGACTTGTTTAAGCCCCATATTTTTACTACAGTCAAATAGCTTTCTTAAGAGTTGAGGCAACATAAAGATCATTTAGAACATATCACATGATTTGGGTAGGTTATATAAGCTTTCACAAGTCTCCACAAAATAATAATAAGCAACATAAAAACCATTTAGAAAATATCACATAAAGACCATTCTGAAACTTGCTACAGGGATTAGTCGGATCAGGAGAATAGGGACCATCAACTAGGAAGCAAATAAATTTAAGTATTTGAATTCCAAAGTTGGAATAGTCTAGTAGTTTTGCATGACATGTTACGAAATTAATACCTTTTTAGAAAATACATAAGAACAAAAATAAGTAGTTATTGTTGTGTAGCTGAGTTTTTTTTAAAACAGTCTATCTATTTAAAGTGATAAAAGTATTGTTGACTTATATCCTATCCTACTCGGATCTCATTAACAGCTATGTATGCTATAGACGATATTATCTGGGTTTGGTTATAATCATGGTTAAGGTATCCCTACGATGTAAACTTTTTTCTTACTTTTGTGTAAGGGTTTCAACTGTATACGAGTCAAGTTAAACCTGTGTTAGTCTTAGCTCGAGTTTAAATCGTTTATTATTTATTATATTTTTAAGTAGGTTAGTTATATATGTATAGTATTTAATTATTTAAAAACCTTTTAATTTTAGTTACACATACATATAACAAACATGTCATAGTTAGTTATTTTTAACATGGTTTTATATAACAATTTTTTATATAATAAGATTATTTTAATCATATAAACAATACGCTTGCGAGTCTAATCAAGTTTAATATGTAAACTTGTACTCGTAAAGGCTTAAAATCGTTTATTAATTTAAGGAGTTTTATTATATATATATTATATATATATATATATATATATATATATATATATATATATATATATATTGTTTTTGGAACAGCAATTGAGTTTTATTTAGTCTAAACTTATTTAAACTTGACTTAGTTTGAGTTTTTTAATTAGCTGAACTTTAGTTGCTGATGATCACACTTATTATGATATGTTATACTTATTATGATATGATTTATTTTGTAAGATAAAAAATAGAGTTAATTACATGATTGGTTTTTTATACAGTATTGGTTCCAACTTTTAAGAAATTATATGATAGTTATTATCTTTATCAAACCGTAACACTATTGGTCCCTAGGGTGGATGGACGTTAGAGTTTTCAGTTAAATTTTTTGAAATGACCATTCTATCCCCTGTTAATATTAATTAATATTATTTTTGTTATTATTATTATATATATAATATATGACCATATGGGACCCACATCTCCTTCTTCCTCTCATTTCACAACCTGCAACTCACCACCATCGTCGCCGACCACGATCAGTCATCACCATGACCCCGAGGATCGCCGACTACCATCATCATACCTGAACCACCGTCTTTCACATTTTCCCATTGCCCGACCACCACAATCTGAGTATCCGACCACCACAATCTGACCACCACAATCCATGGTGTCATCTCCACCACCGGTGTCCGATCACCACAATCCGACCACCACCAACATCATCGAACCAACAACCGTCACCGTTGACTCTCGCCCGTCACTTAACCACCAACATCACCATGACTTAACCACCACCAGAATCCCTAATTTGGTCTGAATCTACCACCAAAGTCAACCATCGAGCACCACCTTCGCCATACCACCATCAACATCAAACGACCACCAAGCTACCACCGTCACCCATGCCTAACCACCACTGTCACCATTGTCGGCCACCCCGCAATCACCTACAAAACACAATCGACTGGAGGGGAGAGCGAGATGGAGGGGATGAGTGGGATTTTGGTGGTCGCGGTGGCTGGCGGTGACGTGTGCCACGGTGGTGGCAGTGGTGGTGTGTCGGTGGTGGTAGTCTGGGTTGAGTAAAGATGGAAGGTATGAACGGTTGGTGGTGGGACTTATATAAGTTAGATGGAAAGAAGATGGGGGTGGGGGCACAACTCTATTTAATGATACAAATGTTTTAATTTTTAAATATAAAAGGTATTGGTACTGAAAAATCTAACGTCCATCTGTTTCAGGGATTAATAGTGTTAAGGTTTGATAAACAGTAATAATTAATCATGTAATTTTTTTAAAAGTTTAAAACCAATACTACAATATAAGCATATCACAGGGACCAAGGAACCAATCGTGTGATTAACTCTAGAAAAATAACAAGTTTTGAATAACTGATTTTGTGCATTATTTTATATTGTTAAATTAAAATGTTAAATAATGATGTTGGTCGGGTTGCTTGAAGAATAAAATTGCAGCACCATGTGGAGACTGAAAGACTGTTGGGTGGGGCCCTTCGTTTGTCTGCATGCAACATACAACGCCAATGCTACCGTCACCATCCAACATAATTATCAATAGCAGCCCCTCATCTATTTTATGATGACATTTTCAACCCTCCTTTTCATAATCCCAAATTTTAAATCATTTAAGTTGATCACAAAATATCATAAGCATTTACATCATAACAATGAAAGTGCCTTTAGTGAATTAAAGGTATCAAGTTTGTGTAGTAGAGGTGCTATTTTTAAATGGTTAATGGTTAAGGTCATATTATAAAAAAAATCTGTAAATTTAGAGTAAGATTATAGATGAGTTAAATGATTTATGAAAAATAAAAACAACAAAATCATAAAACATAGTTAAATAGAGTTTAACATATTAAATTTAACAGATTGACACGTCAACCAATTTATGACACTCCATCCCCTTAGTCCATCGTCTCATATGACTCGTTTAAATATATGGATAACACGTGTCATGTTCAAGTTACATTTTTTATGTTTATTTTCATTGAGGTTGGTTATTTTAAACAATTAATACATGAATTGTGTTCAGATACGCAAATTCAACCCCGACAACTCTAAGCCTTCAAGTCCGTTGAGCTGAAACAACCGTAAAAGAAATGAATATAAAAGTTTTATTAACCTATTATATATAAATTGATATAATATTCTAACTTCACTGTTAATATGTTAGTTTTAGTTCATCATCCCTGGATTTCACAGATCGAGTCAGATTTCACTATATGCTTGTTTGTTAATATCCGCTTCAAACCTAAATAAGGTAATCTTATTATAGTTATTAATAAAAAAGACTTAACTTATTTAGTTACGGTTTAAGCTACTAAATAAACGCATTAATAATAACATATCTACAAACAATATCATATCCATAATAGATCGAATAATAATAATCATACAAAATCTTTTTCTAGATTCATATCCTCAAATATTTGACTTGCATAAACACACACAAAACCATCTCACAATAACAATAACTCAAATAATATTATCACAAGCATAACATTAACAACCAACGCTGAAATTGCGAACCACCACCAACAAGAAGAAAAACAATTGAACAAACCCCTTCATATTCACCCTTCATTCATGAATGAAATTTGATCGAACAACAATCAGAAGCTGCAATAATCATTTCAATTGTAAGCAGAAGGAGATGAATCGGAGATCTGAAGGAGGAACAACCTGCATTGCTACCCGTACAACTCCTTCGACTTCCAGATTCCACCACGCTTCTGTTTCCTCTTCGTGTTCAGGTACTCTTCGAATTCGATACAAAACGATGCAAATTTTGCTATAATTTGATGTTTTTTGGTGTAATTGAGGAACGTGAATCATGATTACTCGTGTTTATGTGAAAATCGGTGTTTGCTTGTGATCCGCGAGTGGATTTTGAGAGGAATTCGATTAGGTTTCAACGTTAATGGCGTTCGTGAATCGTGAAGCTGTAATTTTATGGTGTATTAGCTATTTAGTTTGCAATTTGTTGTCGACATGATGTTTGATAAACTTGTGTATGATTATGCCGATAATTAATTAGCTATTTGTTTTTCTTTTCTTACAAGTTGTGTGGAATGGTAGTTATTATGGCACTTTATTGTGCACTGATGGTATCTGCATTAACTTCAAAAACAGTATGGTTTGAAAAAGACCAAAAGTTTTGAACTTTGTAGAAGATGGAATAATATCAACAGAAACATTCCAACAACCTACATAAATATCTGTTTTGCCAATTGCTACACACTACTCATCAACCAATTATCTGTTGAAGTTATCCTCAGTGTTGACTATGGTTGACCTTCAGGCTCCTAGCTCCATGGGCTGACTTAATTGGGGGTGCATGCTGTGAATATATTGTTGTAGTGTTATGTGGTAGTAACAGTAATAAAGAACATGGTTTTAAAAAACGGTTGAGGCGTGGGCGAGGCGCCCATAAAACGAGTCTGAGGCGGCGCCTCAGGGGTTTTTTTGTACGTGCGCCTCATATGGCTGAGGCGGTGCGCCTCAGGTGCGCCTCAAGGCGCCTCAGGGGGTTTTACACTTTGTTTTCGATTTTTTAGACTTTTTGTGTCAGTTTCAAACATTCCATGCCTTTTTAATGTGTGTTTTTTTGATGTTTTTGATGAATCCTAGGATGAAATTAGTCTGTATTTTATTTTTATAAGATAGATAATTTTTATATTTATTTTTTTTCCGCATCGGGCTTACGCCTCGGTTCCCCTCGAGGCTTAAGCCTCATGAGGCGAAGGGAAAACTTTTAAACCTTGATAAAGAATAAAAATATGTTATGTTAATGCTATACTTAGTTGAAAATCTTGGTTCCACTAATTGCACCCGCATCTAATAGGTGCCTTTGAAGGTTGACGTTGAAGATGACAAACCTCAATCACAGTTATGTCAGATTCTCCTCAACCGCTGCAACTTTAACCTTCTTGTATGTTATCATTTGCAATTTTGTCCATGATCAGGCACCCACATTATCTTTAGGTTGACATCAAGTAACTTAATGACTCGTGCTACTTCTATCTCCTAGGAAAGAATTTTGGTCTGCATTTTGTTCATTTGAGCATGAAGTAATACACTACTTTCATAGTTTATCCAAAATGAAATGATGTTTTTGTTGTAGTGACAAATGAAGCAATCTTATTCTAGGGTGGACACTAAAGGTTAGGGATGATGGCACTATAGAATGTACATAGCTACTTGAGCATCTGTAGAGATTGGGATATTTGTGGTATATGTACAATTGAAATATACTTACAAGTGCCAAAAAACTTTCACTTTTTGGTGATCTGATACCAAGTGATCACCATGGAGAAATAAAGAAAACTTGATGCCTTGTATTTAAACAACCATTGTGGTTGGAAAATTCACTGAACATGCAAAATATGAAAACTTGTAGCAGTATACTTGATTTAGTTTTGAACAAACCATTCTACTTGGCAAAGATGGGCATGAATTTTGAAATTAGTTCACCCCTTCGTCAAGTGCTTTAATCTGTCTATACTGATTTTATTCTTGTAATTATTATTTCTGTAAGTATGGACTGAATTCTAACTGATTTAATGCAGATCCTGCAACTTCTGGTGGTCCTACGTGGATGAGGAAGAGCCTACCTTGTGTGTGTTTCAAAAAGAAGGGAAATTATGCACGGATATGCGTGAATGTAAGTGCTCTTCAGACAAGTTCAAATATTATTATTATATTCATTGTTCTTATTATATATTTTTAAACAACAAATACTCTCTCTTGTACATTCACTAGTCCTAGCCAGTACGTGAACACACAACCTCTTGATACTGCCTAGCCAGAGACCTACTGATCAAGTTTACATACGATTGTGACACACCAAATAATAGAGGTGGCAATATGGGCAGGGTGGGTAACATGTCAAAACAGGTTCAGGTTGAAATACATTCATGGTGAAATGATGAATGCCTTTTAATTTTATTATCTGTTAATTTAGTTACTTACAACTGTACTTAAATAATTTATAATATTAATTTTAGTGATTAATAGAGTGAAAAACCCAAAGTAAAATATGAAAGTCTAATAGTAACGTGAAATGATAAAATGGATCCATGATTCCCCTGTTTGCATCCCCATGATGCTGAGCTCAAAATCTCTTACAGTTTAGGATGGTCTTGTTTTCATTGTGTATTTGGCAATGTTTCATCATTATTTGCATTTTGGACATTTTAGATCAACGCTGTGTGTAAACATGCTATGCACGACAGCAATAGTAGCTTTTTAAACCCATGATCAATGCGTGCTTATTTTTACAGGAGGAGAGACTAAGAAGGCTGAAAAACCGGACGAAAGTTTATTTTGATCCCACTTCGCATGAACATCAGGTAATTTAAACACAAAATACACTCAGTTTGATTCACCATTTTGGTCGTAATGTTTATTCCGAGGTGGCAAGGTTAACCCATTTTTATGGAAATGGGTCTATTCAGGTTGTATTAATTGATAACACACCAAACTGGTAAAATATGAAAAAGTTAGCAAAAATGAAATGTATAGCTGATGCTTATGTCGTTCTAGATCTTTTTATCTAAGAAGAATTTATACCATTATGTTAATATTATAGTTCTTCTAATCATATCTAGTACATTAGTTATTTGTAAAATTTATTAAAAAATGGATAAGAAAGTGTTGGTGGCCAAGTGGCCCGACTTGTTTTGACCCGCACATAAAATGAACCGTCTTGACTTGATCCTGCGTAACCATTTCCCAAACCGCTTGATCCACCCATTTTGCCACCTCTGGACTTCCGTATGAGTACTTTTGCCTCCTTAAAGTTGACAAAAGATTTCAAGCTGTAAACATGACGGCATTTCTGAATTTTTGCAACTGAATTGTTTAATGATAAGTTTTGAGTTATTAGTTACATTTATGTAAGAGGACAGGAGGCTTTGAGGGTTTTATGGTCATCCACATTCCCGGATCAAGAGCTAGACGGTTTGATATCAGATCAATGGAAAAAAATGGGTTGGCAGGGAAAAGATCCATCAACAGATTTTAGGTTATTCTATTTTACTTATTTACTTGTGAAGTTGTGGAATACCCTCAATAATTTGAGTTATATCATGTAAGTTGTGGAATTCCCTCCATAATATGATAATTTTGTTGATAATCAGGGGAGCTGGATTCATCTCCTTGGAAAATTTGCTATTCTTTGCCAAGACATTTTCTGTAAGTTTTAGATCCATAGTGTACTTGAATCAAAATTTCCTCTCATTGGTAGCAGATGCACATCAGCAAGTAGCTTATGCCATGACAAGTAATTAATTAGAGTGGCAAAATGGTTGGTTGGACAATGGGTCAAAACATGTTCCGGAAATCGGTACCTTTTTGGTACGGGATAAACATATTTTGGCCAATCTTTTTATTAAAACTTGCGTATCAAATATGATTACAAAACCCATATTGTTCACTAGTAATTAAATTTTTTGAACGAAATGATTTCCTGCAATTGTCAAAGAAACTTTATGGACTTTTGCTGAATATGTATATAAGTCTCTGGACTTCAGTTTTACATGATTTAATCCCTTAACTTTTAAAATTATCAATAAAGTCCCTACATTCTATTTTCTACAAAAACCCTTTTTTGGATATCAAATTCTTCAACTTTTAGAAAGATAATGAAATGTCCTTTTCATACAATCAAGACTCTAACAATAGAAAAGGATCTCCTTCTTAAGTTCTACAAATACAAGGATTTAACATTCCAAAATAAAGCCTAAGGACTCGTGTGCAATTCAGCAAAAAACTTAATGGGTTTTTCGACAATTGCCTTCTGTTTTATTCATTGAGAAGGTTTTCTGCATATCGGTTTTCGACCCGTTTTGCCCGCTTGACCCATTTGACCTGTTATAGATAAAGCATAACATAAATTCACCCATTCATAAGTGAATGAATCAAAATTGTCACGTCTAAGTTAGTAATTTTATATGTTGAACTGCAGATATCTTTCCAGCGTTTAATAAAAAAACAAGGGGCTAAAGGAGCTGCATGGGAATATCCATTTGCTGTAGCTGGTTTAAATATTACATTTATGCTCATGAAAATGCTTGATCTAAATTCTAGTAAGTAAAACTACACAGTTTCTGTCTTTCTTCTATTTTTTCAACATTTAATTTCTACACGCATATTAGAACATCTCTGATGTATGCACTAGACATTTTCACGATATTGGTGTAAACAGAGCATATTGTTAAAATATGCACTAATCTAGGACATCAAATTTCTACCTCAAAATTTTACATCAATTTTTTAGACTAGATATATGGGTTAAATATTAATTTCTAGCGTTTAAGTTATTTTCGTTATAAAACTTAAAAAATAAATTTATTTTATTTTTACTTTTACTTAACTAGAGCATAGCCCCATGTGTTATACACATTGATTCAATAAAAACCTGTACTAAAATACATTAAGCTAATTGTTAGAAACCTAAAAGGTATGAAATAAGTATAGACATGATGATATAAATTACAATGTTTATTTAAGTTGATAAAAGAATGAAAATGTAACATTAGAGAATATAAAAGGGTGTAAAGATAGGTTTTTAGGTAATTACTTCACAGTGAAAGTGTTCTAGAGAATGAAATTGGTTATATAAGGAAGGAAATGGGAGAGAAAGTTTGATAATTTAAGTAAGTAATAATTAAATTACATATTAGTGGCATCATCTTATGATATGGGCGACGACAGTGCGACACCTTAACAGTTTGAGAAATTGCTGACGTTATTAATTTCTTGTTTATTAGAGTAGAGAGACTATTATATGAACATTGATTTTAACTAGAAACAAATAATAAAAGAATTTAAAAATCATATTTAAGATGGTACTCATTTGTGCCATTTCAAATGTTACAATTGCTTTTTATCACTCTGCTTCTACTTTTTATGTTGAATATTTTATAAAAATGTGAATTATGAAAGTTTGGTGTGATGAATAGCGTCACACCAAAAATTTTCACACTTTTGTTGTCTTGGGTGGAGATGTCTCATCTCAAAGTTTACACCAATTTCGTGCTGTAATGCATACATTGGAGATGGTGTGTGTGTGTGTTCTTCCTTTTTCTCATTTTGAGATGATTTGCATCACATTTCACACAGGTACCTAGCTCTCAGTATTTTTAACGATTATTGGCTCACTAAACAGTGTTAATATTTCAGATAAACCTAGGACACTCGTGAGTGCTGTATTTGTACATATGTTGTCAGGTAAAGAAAATTTTCGCCCCAATATTTCCCATGATCTATAAAAAAGCTACCCTACATTTTGCTTTATGAATATGGGTGGGTTAGGTAGGGAGTTGGGGTTCAGGTTGAAGCGGGTCATTTTTAAGTCTGGCTCCAAGTCGGCTGGGCTGACTTGCTAATCCTTCTTGTCCAGTTTTCTTTTAAATAGTGAATGTCTTAAATATGATTATAATAACAATATTATTACAATAAAAAATTATATTCTTGAATAAAATAATTTAGGAGGGTTTATGCATGTGAAAAAACAGACTTTAGGAGCTTTTTAATCCCATTGCCTTGTTCCTGTTAGGTATCTTTACGCAGCGGAAACAAACACAAACACACGTACGCACACGAAAGCAATAAGAACACGAGAATTTATAGTGGTTCGGTCAAGATGACCTACGTCCACTCTCTGCAACTAGGTATTTTATTAAGCTCAAGGGACTAGATTACAATACAATGACATGTTCTATATATAGAGATAAATTAGGGTTTCAAGAAGCTTCAATGGGCCAGGCTCATAACTCCATCCAAAAGCCCAAAGGCCTTCACACCTCAACAAACTCCCACTTGAAGGCCTTGCGAATACTCCAGCTAGCCATCTAAGTACAAAGCAACCCTGTCATCAGTAATCTTCAAGTAACAGAAATCCTCCAAGCCTTCAATTCCAAAGAACAAGCTAAGATTTCAATCCAAATCCCCTAGTTGTAGAGGCCCCTTTTCATCAATTACTTGAAAGGGCCCGTTGAAGCTCCCCCGAGCTCCAACCCAGTCGTGGCAAATTCCACCAACGACCCATCCTCTGTCTCAACTGGTTTACACGATCCACCAGATTCAGAGATACACCGAGAACCACTAACACTCTCCAAATTCAGCAAACAATCACTAGGAGAGAATTTTCCAGTCGTAGTCTTCAAAACCCAACGATTCTTCTTGACTGTACCCGGAACATGCCCCATGCTCCCACTGTCACAAAATCCTCTGACTGGTTTAGACTTCTGACCCCATTCAGCTACAATCTCTGCTCCAGACTTCATGTTTGCAAAATGAACTCTCTTAGCAACAGATTTAGCGAACCCGACTTTGACTTGCTTAACCGGGTTGATCAGTCCCTCAGCAGGTACCTCCACCATGTACAATGACCTATGCTTATCACCACGAGCAATCACCCGGTTTCCATTGATTACCCTCCATTTACCACCACCAAACTTGACTTCCAGTCCTTGTTCATCCAGTTTACTAACAAAAATTAATTTCTTCTTCAAACCTAGAATCACCTTAACATTCTTCAAGTTCCATGTAGTTCCCAATGGAGTCACCAAATCAATATCACCCATACCCATTACATCAAGCATTCTGCCATCAGCGAGACGTACCTTTCCAAAATCGCCTGTTTTCAGATTCACCATCGTTTGTGTACGGCGTGAAACGAAGAACCAGAATCCATGATCCAAGAATCCACACTGTTTTCAGCCTCAAGAATTAACACACCACCATCATTGACATCCTCAGCAGCAGTGTTCAGACCTTTCTTTGGACATTGACTCTTAACATGTCCATCTTCGTTGCAGTTCCAGCACCTCACATTTTTCCGAGTCCGAGTTGAACTCTTTCCCCGACTCCCACTGCCTCGGCTATTTTCCCTTCCCCTGCCAACATGTAACATCTCAGAAGATGATCCAACATTTGCACTTTTTAGACGTGCGTCTTCACTTATCACAATGTCTCGGATCTTTTCAAATGTCATTTCGTTAGCCCCCATAGAATTTGTAACAGCAGTTACAGTCCCGGACCAACTATCAGGCAGTGAAGATAGCAACACCAGAGCTCGAGTCTCATTATCGAATTTTATTCCTACTGATTCTAATCTGGTAAGAATAGACATCAGATCATTAATGTGAAGGTGACTGAGCTTCCCTCTTTCATTCTCGTCATGAACAGTTTCCTCATCAAGAACACCTTATTAGCAGCAGATGGCTTTTCATACATATTTGACAGAGCCAACATCATACCACTTGCAGTGGTTTCTTTCATGATGTTAAAAGCAACGCTGTTCGTCAAAGATAACATAATAGCAGCTCTAGCTTTCTTGTCCTTGGAATTCCAAACTGCTTCTTCAGCTTTCTCCATTCTCTCCGGTTTCTTTTCCGGTACCATATCCAAATCCTTTTGACACAGTTATGCTTCTATTTGCATTTTCCACCAACCAAAATCAGTGCCATTGAACTTTTCGATCACATTCTTCCCGTCTTCAGCCATATTAGCAAAACAGAGACAAGTCTTCAAGAAACAAGCGCGCTGAACGATTGATAACCAGTCAACAAAAGGATAGACAAACCAGATCCGGTACTTCCAACCAAAACCCTAGGCGGCGGCGGCGACGGCAGAAACCCTAGGAGGCACGGCGGCAGAACCCTAGGCGGCGGCGGTGGCGGCGCAGAACCCTAGGCGGCGGCGGCGCAGAACCCTAGGCGGCGGCCTAGGCGATTACGGCGGCTGCTGCGCAGAACCCTAGGCGATTGCGGCGGCGGTGGCAGAAACCCTAGGTACACGGCGGCGTGTTTCGTACGAAATCTTCAAGAGCCTGATGCTCTGATACCAGTTGTTAGGTATCTTTACGTAATGGAAACAAACACAAACACACGTACGCACACGAAAGCAATAAGAACACGAGAATTTATAGTGGTTCGGTCAAGATGACCTACGTCCACTCTCTGCAACTAGGTATTTTATTAAGCTCAAGGGACTAGATTACAATACAATGACATGTTCTATATATAGAGATAAATTAGGGTTTCAAGAAGCTTCAATGGGCCAGGCCCATAACTCCATCCAAAAGCCCAAAGGCCTTCACACCTCAACAATACAATGACTTTAGGAGCTTTTTAATCCCATTGCCTTGTTCCCACATTTAACATGCTCCCCTTTTAGCTAATATGTTGATTTCACCCGTTTGAGATAAAACATAACCCAAGATGCTAATTTTTTAAATATGTTATGTTGGAAATTTATGCTCACATCATGATCTTTGGAACCCACAAAATTAGAATGGTTAGTGAAGGAAACAGGAAAAAGGAATCTAAATTTTCCAATTTTTCATAATCTAATCGCTGAATTTAATTTATTTTCAGAGAACGAGTGGGCGTTTGATCTACTTTATTGTGTTGCATTTGTGGTTATGGACAAAAAGTGGGTCGATAAAAATGCAAGCTACATGGAGTTTAATGTAAGTCAACACCAACAATTTGCCCAGATCAACCACACATATTTTCTTTGATTTCAGATTGTTTACATTTTTGACTTTTGAGGTCAAGCTTATGATTTTTACTTTCAAGTTTTAACGATATAAGTTCCCTTAGAGCATTCACCGTCCATCCTCCATCACTATAATTTAACTAAAAACATCATTTTAATTTTATCTCTCATTTTCTAAAAACCTCCCACATCTCATTCCCCATATCTCTCTCTACTCAATTAAACAATACTTCTTTATTCCTTTTTTAATTAGGATTTCTGTTTTTTCCACTCAAATATATTAAATAATGGATATGGGGATTGAATAGTGACCCCCCAAATATGGGAGATGAGTTTGCTTTCCCCTTAAAATATAGGGCATATAGGGATGGGGTATGGGGATGAGGGATGGGATGGAGTAAGTTTTTATGTTATTTTGTGAAAATATAGAGGTGTGGTTGGGGATGGGGGATGGGGGATGAGTTTGGAATGCTCTTATAAAGCTGAAGTCATCGGTTTTCCAGTATTCTGTTGATTATACTTGTAGATTTCTATATAGGCATCACATTTAGAAAAAGAAAATGGAACCGATTCATCAAATTTTTGTAGCTGAAAGTTCCGACGTTGAAGTCAACTTAACTTGTGTGAATATATTATGGACTGGATGGAGTAAACTAGGGGTGTTTGGGATTGGTCTTAAAACTACTTATCTATTAATTACTTTTGGAAATAAGCAGTTTGGAATTGTAAAATAAACTGGATTGAAATTAATATCTGGAAGTTGTAATTACAATAGATGTGGAACCATCAATATATAGTAAAACAGAAATTAACTAAACACTAATAATAATAAACTAATAATTATATTTAACAGAAATAATCAACTTCACACAAGCTTATCAGAAAAGCTCATCTACTCGCTGATAATTAAAATAAAAATATTGAAAAAGCAATCCAAATACTCTCAAATTAGCTAATTGATGTATCAAAACATGATAAGCAGATAAACAGTTTTAGTAAACAATCCCAAACAACCTGGTAACACTTCCCATGATCTATGCTTCTATATAAGTTGGGCCAATTCTTGTTTTAGTTTTTTGAATGACCCATGAAAATTGCAATACTTCATTGTTAATTTAATTCCAGAACCAGCTTCATATATTTATCATTAGAAGTGGAACTGGTCATAACAGGTAATTTGTACATGTTAGATCAGCCCCAAATGCCTTGCATCTTAGATTTAAACTTTTTTCAGTGCTAATTGTCAAGAAAAACACCCACATATCTTAATGTTATCTTTACTCGATTAAATCCTAATTTTCAAACATATCGACCCGTTTGTGGTTCTTTCTTTCTGGCCTCTTCTTTTCTTAGTTCTACCCGTTAAGAGATCTGAATAGACCCATTCATAACTAATATATAAACGGGTCAAAATTACCACCATTAAGATTGCTAACTATTTGGATATAATTTTCACACAGGAAATATTAAAATCAACCCGAGCCCAGCTGGAGGAAGAGCTTCTTCTGGATGAAGTTTCCAAGATCGAAGACATGCCATCTTTTCGTCTTCTTCATTAACAGTAACCTTGTAAATCAAGATATTATATCCACAATTCACAATGGTTTCCACACGTAGGATAGGCCACATATATACATTGATTCCTCATGATCATATTAAAATTACAGGTGGCAATCGGGTCAGGTTGGCGGTTGAATTGTTGAACCCTAACACGACCGGTGTATTATTTTGTGTTAAAGGCATCAACCCTAACCCGGCCACATTTGAAATCATTTAATCTAAACATGACCCGTTTTATCTAAATGAGTCTAATGGGTTGGCAGATTATAAATGAATTTATAAATGAGTGGTTAATGGGTCGACTAGTTTAAGTATATGGGTTGGCGAGTCAACGCAAACACGACCCATTTAGTTAAACCGGTTAAAACGTCAAGCTAAACACGACCCTGTTTATTAAACGGTCTAGATTTGTAACGTAAAACCTGATTTTTCATGTCGTGTCAAGAATTGCCACCCGTAACTATAATATGACAGGAAACAGCGGCTTTCACAAGAACACTCATGTAATCAAGTTGAGATTTGTAGAAACCGATATTTATAAACTGTATCAGATGCAGTTCAAGGCTCTCTTCCTACAAATACTATAAAATTTCATTGTTTGTTGTTGAAGTTGATGTATTGAACAAAGCTTGGATGATGCAATATGTGTCTTATCATCTATATGCTTTTTGTTCAACGTTTTCGCGGTCGATTTTAATTTTAAAACTTCTTAACCTGTTTCTTTTTGTTGTTTTCCTCTCTAGATGCAAAATAATAACAATATAATTTATATGATCATCTGTCAGATCTAATGGATATAAGCCATTGGTTAGATAATGTCATGTTCTGGATATATTTAAGATTAAAGGTTTAAGTGGTCTTATACGAGAAAGGTGAAGAAACTGTACACGAATGTTTAAGTGGTATCATACAAGCATATAAGAAGGTGAAAAAAGCTTATATGGCTGCTTAAAAGATCGATAGTGTTGGCACAATCTTGATTTTTCGAGATTCTAATGTTTCCAAGATTGAAGAAGCAAGACGACTTACCACTTCAACCATCAATTCAGGACAACTTGTTAATTGTACTTAACAAGTAGTATTATGAGTAGCTGACCGTTAGATATTCCAGTGTAATTGGATTGATTAATTGACTGATATAATTATAATATTTATCAAACAACTCAGAAGGTACGACGTGTACTCTTGTTTAACTTTATTGTGATAATCATAATACTAAAACCTCAAAGGTTCTTAGGGGTGAAGCCCGAGGGTTTCAATTCTAATGGCTGGAGTAGAGTTAGAAAATTACTTCATTAAAGTTTAAAATTTAATTTTCATGAATATGTGAAATGCTAAGTGAAAGTGATGCATTTTAAGACAATTTTAATTCAAATGAGGTAGTTTTTTTGCCCCGTCCCTTGCAAAACGATTTGATTCTTCTTTGGTCATCCTATTCTTTCGGTTTGAAAAATCACAATCAAATCATAATCTTTTCTTATCTCATTTGAGTTGTATCGTTTGATTTATTCGAATGAACCATATTTTAGGCGTCTACAATAAAAATAAATTAATCTTAACGGTATGTATAAAATGTAGACTAAATCTTAACCGTTTGTAGCAAAAGTATGCTAAATCTTAGCCCTCTGAAAAAAGTAGGCTAAAGCTTAGTCGCCGAGCTAAAGTGTAAGCATCTTTTACACATGTACTGACTTCATTGATCGTTTCCGTGGATGCATAGTAATTTTTAAGATTTTTGTGTAGGCTAAGATTTAGCATTCTTAGCCGGCGGACCTTCCTTGACATTCTACGATTGGTTGTTTTGGTAGGAACCAGATGAATTTGATCATCTTGTTGATATTCCCTATAAAATAATCTTTTTTTATCAAACGCCACCTGCAAATCTTTTACACAATTTCCCTCTTTCTTTGGAGGGAATAATTTTAAATTCTAAAGCTTTCTGATCGTAATCAGATTCAAATAATTTCAGTTGGATTATTATAAATTTATTTCATATCTTATTCTGATTTTGATTCTTGTTTTGATCACTTTTTTTTAATGCTGCTGAAGTTCTTTTGATGCAATTAGGGTTTGATAATCGAAAGTTTTGTTCTTGCTTGTCAAATTAGGCTGATTTGATTGTTTGTAGTGCCTAAATGTTGAAGTTTTGTTCTTGCTTGTCATTTTACGTTTATGTTGTAGAACACATACATCATGAAGAGTGATGCCCAAATTGTATTGTAGTCAATGAACAACCTTCTAGTTGTAGGGTTTGTTGATGTGTTTCATTGATGCGTGACGAATCGAATTTCATTACAAAGGCATGATTAGTGACTGTAATTGGAACTTTTTTTAATCTTTGTATTTGTAAAATCTTTGTATGTGCCTTCATAAATTTTAGGCTAAGACATCATCTGTTTATAGAACACTTCACAAAGGGCTTACATGGTGTTTTTCAGCCTTTAGTGGTAATTTCAACAATTGCTACGTAATTTAATAAATGCTTTATAAATATAGAGTGAATATATTTTTCTCCCTATGGTTTGGTTATATTTGTCATTTTATCCAAAAAAATTTTTTTCTTTGCATATAACTCTCCTAGATTTTAAAAAGTTGCAATTTTCATCCACAAAAGTTTACTCTGTTAATTTAAATTATTAAACATATAAATTGACAAAATTATCCTTTAAACTACATAACAAAATCCCTCAACTACATAACCTAATCGAGTGAAACCGAATTACGATATAGGGGAGATGACGATTGGAGGCAATAGTCTCTATTATACAACCCCTTTGCAATGGGTTACAGACCGCCACAAAAAACGAGGTTCATTCTCCTCATCTACCGATGAAGCCGACAATCTCTTGATTCAATCATGATAAAAGGTTTGAAGATGAAATGTCCGATTTAGGTTTCGTGAATGGAACAACAACACGTGAATGAAATTTTAATACCAATATGCTAACATAAATTAGGATTTTGTCTTTATATGTAAAATCACATAATTATCCCTTTTAATGATAGATAGTTTAACATTTTAAATTAACAGAGTTAACTTTTTTTAGAAGAAAATAGGAATTTTTAAAAACCTTGGGGAGCCGATTGCAAAAAAAATCTTTTTGAATGAAAATTGACAATTGTGACCAAACCAAAGGGAGGAAAACGACAATTCACTCTAAAATATAGTCGAAACTAGTGTCTGTAAACTTGCTCCAAAGAGTGATCTACTACACGCTCCTAAGGGGTGAGAAGGCATTTGCAGGTTTCCTAGAGCATGGCACGCATCTCATCACATATTATAGTGAACTACACTTGTTCGACCCTGAACACACCAAATGCGATGTGAAGAAACTTGACCAAGCAAAGTGGTTGGGTTTAAGAATCGAAATCCAAACCCCTCAGCGGTCTTCTGAGGAGGGGGGGGGGGGGGGGGGGCGGCGGGTGGTTTAAGGTGATGGACATACATAATATTAACTTTTGCGAATTGCTAGCTGATGATACATGGGCGGTCACCAATGGAGCTTGTACCATTTCAATTTAGTGTCAGTCTTGTGAATTAAGTGACACCTTATGAACGACTCGGATCCTGCATTAGCTACATGCGATCCATGTTACACGTAGGATTTATAGTCAATGTTTTCAGTATGTGTTCTAAGTTCCATTTCAGTTATGCATGTTTCCTTTGACTATGTAATGCTCAACTTAGTGGAGTGGTGGGCAGTTACTTGTATGGGTAGAAGTTGTAGTGTAGTTTCTTTTTTTACTTGATGAATGTAATAGTTGTAGATCATAGAATATATCCAAGTTTGTGTCCAGCAATGTTCTTTTTCTTTTCCATTTGTTTGTTCAGTGATTGTGTATCACAACAGCACCACTTTGCTAAGTTAACAAGATCTTTTGACCCTGCATGACACAACTGCTTTTTCATGAACACTCAACAGAGTTTTTTATTTATAATAGCACACAATGACATCCACATGTACCGAGTTCGGTTGAGAACAGTATGATCTTGATACAGATTGAAAAACCGCAAATACTTTAGATATCAATAAAACCATGTTTGCTTTAAATACCATAAGAAACTACCGTCACATCAGATTTGACACTTCATAGTTACCTCATGCTCCAAGCGCAATCTACATGTAATGATGTCATAAGCAATTCAATTAGAGTGTTACATGATGATAGAAATTTATGATCAAGAACTAATTTTCTAAAATTTTTACAGAATCATGTATAACAAAGCCACCCAACTACTGAAACTAGTTTACAAAACACCTCAAATATCTATCTGGTTTCATTGCATACAGAATCTAAGCTTAAATTTTTAAAGACAAAAATACATTTAGCTAAACAGTCAAAGGTGCCAAGACGCTTGCCCTTGGAAGGGGAGGCTTCAGGCTTGAGTGCACCTAGGCGTAGAGGCGTCATGAACCGGTCTGAAACAAGTCTTAAACAGCTAAAAATGGCCTAGAATACATGTGCACCTTGCTTCTATGGGGTGTGCACTTTTTTAAGCACCCTGTGCCTAGGCAACAGGTTCACCTTTTGTGCCTTGAGTGTGCCTTGAATCTTTGACTACCTAGCCATTAGTTACTTTTTTATAATGTAAAGTAAAACCAAATGGTCAAAAAACTTGACAGATGTATATGTCATTCAGCATGCTTTTGGCAGATTTAATATAAATGAAACTGTATACATACTTGGTGGCCAATAAAAAGTTTTGACAATTGGGTGGCCATGGCCGTAGTGAAAAAACTTTAGTCGAGTGGTCTCTTACACATATCATCCCAATTTTGATGAGCCAAACAAGAAACTAGCAAGAAACACAAAGCTATATCTAACAGTTTCAACGCATAGCATTTAAAAAGAAACTTACACTTTATTTAGAGGATGATGATGAGTCAGCTTGGTGGTCTTGAAGGAGATCATCATAAGGATCCCTGCGCCCCTCAACCTGGCTAATTTGAGCATCCCAAAAGATTTGAGCATTGTGGCGGTCAAATGTCCAGAAACCATAAGGTCGAATTGGATAGCTCCACATTTCCTTTGTCTTTGCACAACGTTCCTTCATATAATAAACATGATCTCTAAATTTCTTATCTCGGTCAGCTGGATCTTCCATCATTCTCAGGATTAAATTCTCAGCAAACTCCATAATGAACGACATCTATATGTTCCTGAGTGCATAAAGACAATTAAATGGAACTTATCTTGAAAATGTACAGTTTAGAAATCAATGTAGCATTAAACCTTTGATAAATAATCCGAGACAGCACAAAGTGAAAAGAAAACATCAATCCAACATGAATTAGACACTGCAAAACTAAATAATTCATACAAACATATGTTCAAACACAGTGGTTCTGAAAAGGCTATAACTCATGAAGTATTGAATCAGCAAAGAGAGGATTTAACAAATGCTATTTTGCAAAAGGTATAATTAAAAACCGAACAGAAAAATTTCCAAAATTAACCGTGAATGTATAAGAAATGTGGGTGTAAAGCCATAGATATAACATGCAACCAAAAACACTCGAAGCAGGCCTTGAACCGACAGAAATTTAAAACAATCTATGAACAGCGATCATGAGCCAAAACATACACAAACAAGCATCGTTTTCTTGAAACTTAAAGGCATGTAAAGAAAAGCATTGAATTTAACATATCTATCCTACGAGTTACAAGATCAAGTCAACTTGAATCACATTTGTTGAACGGTAACGTTATGAATCAAAAACTAAAACACCAAGAACTAGCATGATATACCAATGTGATGATGGACTAATCATGAATTAAACAATTTTCTTTTACCGGCAAACACACGCTCTTACACACTATCTGGAATTTAAACCCACAACCAGAAGGTTGAGGATACACCACTTTACAACAAGGAATGAACAAAAAACACAAGTTATAGACAAAGTCAAACATGAAGGATTTCAGCCATACGAAGGATAGCCAAAAGACAAACCAACACTAGTGAAGCGTTAAATTTGATCATAAATATAGAATCCAATAAATAACAAGAGCATCAGAACTTTCAATCGAAGCTTAGATAACACATGTACCAAATCGAACAAAAACCCTAGGTTTCACAATCAATCTGACATAGATTATTCCTAAACTTAAAACATGTAATCTAACTCAACAGCTCCATAAACACGAATCAAAAACATGAATTTCGTATAACAATGTTCATCAATCGATCAATTCAGCACGTTATTACAGATCATATAACAATAGATTTCCGCATTCGATACACAAAATTGTACCAAAAACAACAAATTGGAAATAAAACAAAACCTCTAATCGATTGACGCAAACAAGCGGAGTAAAATTAGAGTAGGTAATTACCACTTAGCGTGATCGAAATGAACAACAAAGGATGTACTAGCAACCACAGGAACAATGGCAAGAGGAATAAGTGTTGGGGTCAAGCTACTTTTGGGCCCTTGAAATTTTGGGCTAATTGTGGGCCGGTAACCGATCAAGCCCATTTAAATGAAATCGAGATTTCGTAGTTGGCGGTTGAGCTCGGGCTCGGCTTGTTTCAACTTGGGAGTTATAAAGCAAGCTACATTATGAGTTCGAGCTTGAGGTCAAGTCTGTTTAAGCCTGATTCAATTTGAGTTTTTCACAAGCTGATCTTGAGTAACTCATGAGCTGAATTGTGTCGTGTACACCCTATTGGACTTATTGAATTTGAAAGTAAGAATGAAACGTTTACATGAAATTTATGACTATGAGTCTCTGAGTGTGTTGGGTTTATGGAAGGGGTGAATATGGGCCGGTATCTTGTCCAACCCATTTAATGGAAATTATGAGTGTGTTGGGTTTATGGTATTAGGATGAAAGAGTGAAACATTTTGGGCTGAATTTGGGCTGGTATCTGATCCAAACCATTTAGATAGAAATTAGAGTCTGTTGGGTTCCTGGGATTAGAATGAAATGATGAATCATGAATGCTATTTAGGCTGAATATGGGCCACTATCTATAACTAATTTGTATTCTTTTCTAAAATATACATGTTTTAATCTTATTACTCATATACAAATAAAATATATTCTATTTTACTTTTAAACCATCAAACTAAAATGTCTTAGAAATTAAATAACGTTGATCCATATAATGACATATAATTTGGTTATTATTTTATGTTCATCAGAAAACCACATTATACTAGAACTTAATTTTAAAGGTTGGTGGATGGATTTTTTTTCTTTATTTTATTACTTATTTCTTATGTCTTTTATGGTTTCATTTGATATTTTTAGCAAAAGTAATTTTGGCTTAATTGGTTTAAGTAATTGGTGGTGAAATTACCGATCAGGGTTCGACTCATATAACCCTGTTTTTTTCTTTAATTTTACTTTTCCTTTAACTTTTTTTTACAATTCGTTTTTTCTTTTTTATACAAAACTTTCTTTGATTTTTCTTTTCTTTTAACTTTCTTTACAATTCGTTTTTTCTTTTTTATTCACAAAACTTACGTGTCTTTTTATCATCATTTAAACATTGTCTTTTTAATAGTTTTGTTATGTTATACAATATTCTAAATATTATTAATGGTCTATCAGCAAAGCATGTCTTTTTGATTTGATGTTACTTTTTTTTTACTGATTTCCGTTTCTTTTTCTAAAACATTAATGTTATTAACACATCTTTAGCAACACAAGCGTTTTTATTTTTTTGATATAGAGTTTTAAACATGTTAGCTTCCGTACGCTTCTCTTTACCCTTTTCATCATGTCGGTGTTGTTTCAAACTTTTATAAATATTCAAAAACATTAAAATTTCCGTGGGTTGATGTGCTGCAACGCGCGCGGAAGTGTAACTAGTTTAACCTTAAAAGCAAAGTAAATAACTTTATATAATAGCTTTTGTGTGGCTACTCACATGATAGAGACTTATACTTCTTAAAATGAAGGTCTTGATTAAAAGGAGTAAGTAGGAATTGGAGTAATTAGGGCGTTCCAAATAATAATTTTGATACTTATGTCATTTACATCACTAGATTTTAACATGTTATAGAAAAGTTCATAACCATTAAACAATGTTGAAATTAACTGAATTTTTCTATATCTTCAAACGGCATCTTATCACATTACCTGGCGATAAATTTGTTAATTCAAAATTTTAAGTGTATACACATACAGTACGAATTAACGGTGTTAAATATTTACATACTTTATTATTTATTATTCTTGTATCTATGAGAGTTTGTCACGGGTGAATTTATGAGACTCATTCTAACAACTTCATCAGTTTAATTGTAGGTTATCCTAGCCAATTAGCCTTTAGAGGTTATGACACGTTACAAGTGAACAATATTCGAAACTATGATATATCTTAGATTGAAGACATGTACTTACCAGTGCATTACCAAATATTGAAAGTTAAAAATATACTCACATCTATGTAATAAATACTTTCAAGTATTTAATTACCCATTTTATATAAAACATTGCATAGAGATCCAGGATATGTCATAATTGTTTGGTGTAAATAGTGGAGTCACAAATATTGCACTATGCTTGGTGGTGCCATTTACTTTAGACCATAGTGGATGCATTCGCTTATGCTTTTTAACACAAGAGTTTATTTGCCTTTATACAAAATTTTTGTTGGCCCATTTGACCATCTATTTTGCTATTTCTAACCTTTTATAGCTTTGAACCTATTTACTTAGCTAAAACTCATTGTCATTTGATGTTAGCTAACTATATCACCTTAATAGTGTTGGTGAATATGGCATTATTATCCGTGAGAACATGTTGTTGTCACACTTGTATTGTATAGTAGTAGAATATGACACGATATATGATATTATATTATACAATATAATAATATTGTAACCTTATGAAAAACATAAATAACATTAAAACTTACTCTTATATGGGGTTTCTCTAACAATATTTCTAATTTTTTGCTATTAGATTTTCTTAGGCAAATTAAAAAAACTATATTAACAAACTAATAACAAGATTTTTAACCGAATCGAATATGGGCTTTTAAACCTTTGGAAAAAAGGGCGTTCTTACCCTGGATAGATGCACTTTTTTATGTGGGATTACTTCACTACCTTTTTTTCAAAAGAATTCCCTTATGGGTTCCCTTGGAGCATAAAGCACATACAACTATAGCAACAACAAAATGTTCCTCCACTAACAAAATATTAAAAATAATAGCAATAAATTAACATAAGAAGCAATTGCTCATCAATATCCCCCATCACTTGTGGTTTCCTTTTGGGTTTAGCAATTTCTTGTGATATTATTGTATGTTCTAGCATTAACAATAAATTAGTGTATGCATATTATTGTGATATTATTGTAAATCAGAAATTTTGATAGAGTTAAAATATTTTGTGTTTTCAAAACTTCCTATGGTTGTAAACAATATCCTTCATAACTATAGCTTTAATGTAACCAATAATTAGATATTAGAGTTATAAATAATAATCTTTTCATTTCACACACATATACATTTAGGATCAATTTAAAAATAAAGTAAACTAGACAAAATTGTTTCCTATCTCGGTAATCCAGAAAAGTAACATTTAAGGTAAAAATATTTATTCATCTCCTTTCTAAAATTTAATTTTATCGTCTTAACATCTTTATGTACATTGGTAACTTCAAATGGCAATAACTTAATTAATCATGAACTAGACAACCTGTTCTCTATCATTGATCTATACAAGATGAGGAATAGAAGATGGTGACGATTCATGAAACGAATGAGAAAAAATCATATTATATATCACTCGTTTGTTTTTAAATATTTAGTAATTCAAAGAAGAATAATTGAAGTGAGATTAGTTATAAAAATGTTAGACAAAAAGTTTGCATTTTATTTATATGATCAAATACTGGTTTATTTTTGTATGTTAAATAAAAACATTGGTTATTTTCTTTTTCTCTTTTTATGTCCGCGCATTTTTGTTCATGATTATACCAACTCTTTTTATGTTCGTGTATTTCGTTCCACTGCTCATAGACTGGGGTTTTAAAGAATTTTTTGTGATTTTAATGAATTTAATGGATTTTATTAAGCAAACAAAAAAAGCTAAGACAAAATATGGGGCAAAAGTAGACAAATATTAACCTTTGATGGTCAAAGTAGGAAAGCCTAATTCTTTCCTCTAAGCATTTACTTCTTTTATTATATATAGTATAAAATATAAAATAAGTTGTGAATCTCTCCTCTTTCTCTCTCTATATATATACACAAATACATTGAATAAGTTCAATTTTACGTGGCAATGACAAGCTATAATGGTGGTGTTCTTTTGTCCAATTTTTATGTGTTGGTGAAGAATGAAAATGGGGTATATGTGATGTAACAAAGTGGTGATAATCATATATAAATGACCTAGATCCCTTTTACTACCATTACCATTCTCTTTGCATTTCACATATTATAGAACAACAAAATAGCAGCGTTACAGCCTATTTGTATTTAACCTTTAAAATATTTTAACTTTAGTATTTATTGAATTTTATTGGTGCGAAATACCAAATGCTTGCTTTTGTATTTGAGTTTGAAATTAGTATAAATTTGAATTTAAGTTTGGGATTTTTTTATTGGTCTTGAAAATGACAAAAAATGACAGAATTTCAAACATTTAATCCAACTTGATTGGATTAAAGTCAAATAGGCATGATTATGGCACGTTACGTGATCAAATTATTCCCTCAACTTGTTCTTGGTTGGACAACATGTTTGTTTGATGTATTTTTTGTTTGACCTAGTGGTTTGAATAACATTATTGATTATAACTTTTGTTTTTCTACACTTAAAAACAAGTATTTCATCGTGTAATTTTACTTAGGAAGGGCGTCATGTTAAGATGGATGGACTGTTCCTATTCAAACTTGTTACACCTGTTGATAGGGTATGGGAAGGTGGTTTTAACTTTTAAGGAATACTTATTTTATTTGTTATAATTTATTTTCACGTTTTAGTCGTTGACCTATTTCCATTCTATAAATTGAAAAGAAAAGTCAAATGAGTTAAATATATAAAAAAGCTTTTATAGTCACTTAACTTAAAATAAAAAACAAAATTCAAATGGCTTTATTTTAGCATATTACATTTATAGTGTAAGGAAATTAAAAAAAAAAATAATAACCAACTAAATTATACTCTATATTATTCCTCTTGGTCGGTTAGCACATGAAGCTTTTAATATTTCATAGATTAACCACAAAGGTTAAGACAATTTGCAAATTGGCCCTCAGAGTCACATATCCTCTTACGCTGAAACGAGCGACAGAAGTCACTTCAGGCTCATGTTCTCGCTGACGTTCATCACATTCAGCATCTGCGGTGGTGACACGGGATGAAGCGCAATCGAAACAACGATCGATCTAAGTGGGAACCGCTGCATGTCGCGGCCGATCAGGTCTGAATTTAGTTTTCTTGAATTCATTTATAGTACCTTTAAAGTTCTCTGATTTCTTCGCATACTATGTTCTCCGAATGATTAGAGGTTTTGTTTATGTTTCAATTATTTATTGCAATAATTTACAAATCATGTTGGATTGATATTACCTGCATTTGTTGGTTATGTTTTCGGACAAATCTCATTAGCATTCAAATTTTACTGTGATTTTAGAAGCCTATCTGATTAATTTTGTTTGTCTTCTAAAATAGAATTTTATCCAAGTTTATTATTGTGCAGATTAAAAGTTTATCATCTTCAGGTTCTGTAGTCTTGATTTAATATAAATTATAAACAGACCTCTCAAACCCTAATTGTGCAGACCCCTCAAAACCACATACAGTTTTGCAAGTATTCACCAATTGATTCCTTTAGAATATGCTAACAGTTAAAGGACAAATGCAATTGTGGTATGGTGACTTATTTGATCTCAATATATGTTGTTACGATATGGAAGATGCCATGGTTTTAAATAAATCATCTCTTGACCATGGATTTGGTCATGGTCACACACACACACATGTATATATATATATATGCTTACTATATTTATAATTTGTATAGTTTATTATTTTTTAAAGTTTATGGTGTTAAGGTTAACTAAATTATTTTAGTAGGAATCATTAATAATCAGTTTTATTTATGCTTCACTTCTTTCTACTTTCGATCTTGCAATTGGGTTATGATATAGTTTATCAATTTAGAAACTGAAAATATGTAATAGCTTGGAGTAAGGTAGTTGTAGTGACTCAAAGAATCCATCAAGTCGAATTCAATTACAAGAGTGCTATTATGATGGTGTTTACTTTGGTTTCAATGGTTTCAGTCGCTAATCTTTTTTGCTTCATCTACATTTTCAGGTGATAATGGATTCATATTTTAGTTGAAAAGGTTTGAGCAATTGATGTTGTCAAAATCGATGTGGAACTTTGGTAAATGATCTTTAAAGTTGGAAACGGTTAGGACAAAACTCATTCACTTATTTGGTAAATGCTTACAAAATCAATGTTCAAGTATTTACAGGTGGGTCGGCTAGGTCTCGTGTAGCTACGAGTGATGATTTCAGGAAACGGTTCTCTATTCTGAACTGCTACGTTTTGAAGTAGGTCGGCAACTTCAGGCAACCTCATTCACTTGGGGGTCCTTTATAGTTCTCCGCAAGTGCTGTTTGTGTTTTTGTTCTCTCTTATTTAATACGCATTTTGGTTTCACTTTGAACTATAGAAAATTCTAAAACTTGATTAATCTGCAGTAATTTTGCTAAGACATAATTCATGACTGATGATTTCTATCATATTTTGTTAGTTTTGAGTTTTGTTTCCCTTACCTAATTTGGTTACTAATTGTGTAGTATTGAAGCTGGATGTCTTTCTTGTGTAACTCCTCATGTGCTGTTTCAACTTTTTTTTATTATCTAACCTTTAAATTATTAATCATATGGTGGGATATGCAAATTTGCACGTAACTAGACCATGGTTACTTAGTTGAACTAATCATTATTATTAGAAGTTAAAATTTAAAATTCTCTATTGAGCTACAAAACTTAAACCATCACGTCCGAAACATCTTTCGTGTTATTAACTCTCCCCGCGGCAACGCGCGGGAAAACGTTACTAGTTATTATTAATCGGTATCATTTATAAAAATAGTTATTGTAGTCTTATTACAATAAAAGATGTGTTAATAATAGAAACGTATCCCCCTAGGGCTGCAAACGAACTAAATGTTCAGCGAACAGTTTGTGAACCGTTTGACGGAAAGTTCGTTTATATTCGTTCGTTTAGTAAATGAACGAACACGAACAAGAAAATTTCGTTCGTTTAGTTAAACGAACAAACATGAACACAAGCCGTGTTCGTTCATTATGTTCGTGAACGTTCGATAATGTGTTCGTTTATGTCTGTTCGTTAACGTTTGATAATGTGTTCGTTTATGTTCGCGAATATGTTCGTTTGTATTCTTAATTTTTGTGTCAGTTATTTTTATTAGTATTATCTCAAGTATTTCTTGATATTTATGTTAAGTATTTATTTATTTTTGATTGATTTGTGCAATATTTTTAATAAAAATATAAACTATATTCTAAAATAAATCTATAATCATGTGTATTCGTTTGTGTTCATGAGTTCTTGTGTTCGTCATGTTCATGAACAGTTGTTTGTGTTCGTTTGCTTTTGTTTGTGTTTATTTGCGTTTTATTTTCTTAATGAACGAACACAAACAAATAATTTAGTTCGGTAAGTGTTCGTGAATAGTTTATGAACAAGTTTAATTTTTAACGAATGAACACGAACAATATCTTGTTCGTATTCGTTTGGTTCGTTTGCAGTCATATATCCCCTATGTGGGTAATAGTTTAAGTCACATGCACGACATACGAAATATATAGATCTACCAGGAATATTAGAGTTACTGAATTAGCCGTTTAAAATATATTAATGCATGATTTTCTTTATGAATATATATCTACAATGTATTATAAGCTCTAGGATCTACAAAGAGTTTTACCATACAATAGATAAAAAACATATAAACAAACAAATTAACATTTCTGAGCCAAGAATTACTTCTCAAAAAGTGCATACATACATGCTTTAATCGGTTATCTATTTGACAACAAATTTCCATAAATAATTGAATTGTTAACGTTTTCTTTCGCAACCGACAAAATAATTATTCTACTAAATAGTTTACAACGCATACTATTTGCTACACATATATGATTTTTTTTTTATTTTTACACGATCTACTTTCTAAATTTTGAAGGATAATGTATAAAGAAACTATTTAACTATTTAATTTTATGTTTATGTAGTAAACTATGAATACTATTTTAGGCTAGAAGTAAGTTTGTATCTAATTTTTTCAAAATTATTTATGACACAGAAAAATGTTAAATGATTGAAGATTTTATTATATACCAGAAAAAATATTAGATAACTAGCCTTATTATACATTATCTCTAACTTTTGTATCAAGCTAGTTACAAAGACTATCAAATATACCACAAACGCATTGTTATACCTCTAATAAGTGAAAGAAAAAAAAACTCCTAATGGATTTTCAAGAAGTACTCTTTTTAGAATTGGACCATACCAGACCGGTGGTCAGACCACATTGAGATTCGACCTGCATATAAAGCAAGTTTCATAAATTTGAAAGTAAGTATAAAAACAACCATGAAAAAAAAAGAAGTTATATTTTCATATCCTTCGATTAGAATGTATTTGTACATCAACCAAGAACTAAACATGTTCACTAAAGACATTGAAGATAGAAAAAAATTTAAAGGATTAATATCAAAGTATAAAGTCAATTTCGCCAAATTTTGAAAGTCGGGTTTCTTGCCTGACAATTCCAACTTATTTGAACAATACCAAATAGCTTGATTAGTGGACTCTAACTTTGTTTTAGCGTTTTGATAGTATTAATTAAGTCTCTTAGTTTTAAATACTCAAGTATTTAATATTTTAATCATCTATATATTACACCATTAATATCAACATCAATAATTGTTTTGCTAATAAATTTATGATGTCTATGCATTTATTTAAATTACTATTGGAGTTGAAATAAGAATATATATTTGTCAAATCAAATAAAAAAATATGATATTATTTGTAAATTGTAACCAATAATAAAAATCAATGACTAAATATTGGAGCATTAAATACCATCTTTTCTTTGGACCAACCTCTAAATAAACGAGAGAAGAGAAATAAACCACGATCTACTATTGGTGTTTCAACCGATTATTGGGTGGTGACATTGGGAGGCATAAATTTCCCCTTATCAACATGCATGGTCCATGATATCCCCATCGCATCAATCTTTGTATAAGTTTTTGTATGAATAACGTATGCAAGATGTATGATTTGGCTTGATTGAGACCCTTCTAGATTATCAAATTCAAATAGTTTTAGCATTTAGAGCATTCACACTAGATTTCTTATTTTCGACGTGAGTGTGTGCCCTGTATTATGGAGGACTGTTGGTAGTGGTTGTGAGTAAAGAAGAGAGAAAATTTATGGGGATTGTACCATGATTTCTCATATTTGAGGAAACACGATACAACCCCCGTAAATTTTTTAATATTTTTAAAAGTGGTTGTGAGCGGAGAAGAGAGAAAAGATAATGATAAAAATATTAAAAAGTTTTATGTAATTAAAAGAAAGAGTAAAAAAGTAGTTTTTTTGTTTAAATATGCGGATGTGGATGAGGAAGCTAGTGTGAATGCTCTTACGTTGAGTTACTTAAATAAAATAGATAAGAGTTACTTTCGATTTAAATATACGTAACTTTGATGATAACTTAAAACTAGTATGTACTCCGAAAAACAGTAATTGATGGTTTAACTAATCTTTTTGAAAAGCTTACATGATATAAATGACAGTATGATATATCTAGCTTTAGCTCAGGAATATCGTGTGCTTGACTTAAGAATTAAACATGAGTTGTTACGTGTGTAAATCAGGTTTATCCGCTCATATTAAAATTTGATAAAAAGAAACAATATCTTCTAATGAATGTTTAGTGATTGGTAACATTTTTTCAAACGATATTCAAAAACTAGAAGACATGCTAAAGCTAAAGGCTCAAGTGGCAATCTTACATAAATATGATGACTCAACATCAAACTTTTAGATCAAGCTGATATGACTTGTTCTGCTACACTTAATTGAATAATCGCTATGCCGCAAGTATTCAGACCTCAATGCAATATTGAGGAAACACGTTGAGTGCGTCCTCATGATCTTCAATAAATCATTGATGTCGAAAAACGTCATTGAAAATCAATGGATTTCTCAATTGAATAAAGAAATTCTAAGTGAATCAAGGTAGTATATACCTATAAATCATAATATCATAGGTGCTCTAATTGTGAGAATATGTGGATAAATTTATATTGTAGTTAGAGAGTGTTTATGTTAGCAATTAGGATATTTACTACAAAATTCATGTGTGTTCTCTCACATCTGTGTAGTTTTTTAATTGGAGTATAAATGATAAGAACTTTATACTATAAACTTGTGTTCATGTTGATTGGTATTTAACATTGTTTCTTAACCTAGATCTTTACTTAAAGTTAGTTTTATTTTTCACATATTAATATACATAAAATCATTAGATTAATATCCAAATCATTCAACCTGGGACCCTTCTAGCTAAACAATATTTTATCTAACTCGTGTCATCTAACTAAATGAACTAAATGTTAATTTATATTATTACAACAAAAGTAACGTACCATCTGTATATAAATTATTTACTCAATTCAAAACATAACAAATAGAGGCAGCCTTAAGATCTTCTGATATGCATGTTAAAACTTGTTAGTATACTAGTGAATGTTCGTAAACATTTTTTAACACTCTTCATTATATCATAATATCATGCCAATTAAAAGTTTATCATCATCATCATACATAATAATATGCATAAACATGTTTTACAATTACTGAAATTTTTGGCAATTAAATACACTTAACATAAGTAAGACCATAACTTCTATCTATGTAGGCAATGACCATAACCTTTATATGCCAACAAGTTATCAACTTTGCAAGTCTACTACATCATGCTGACTCACAATGAGAGTCCATGATCACCTTACTAGTATAAACTAACTTTAACAATTCAATATTGATAAATTTTAGTTCTTCATCATCGTTATATTGTGAAACTATATTATATGTAAAAGTATCATCGACGTCGATTTCACCTCAGTTCTGAAATTTTACTTTATGTATGATAAAATCTTTATTAATATCTACTTATATAAACGTACATGGGTTCTTTTGAAGTCTTACATATGTGTGCTGTGGTAGAACAAATGAAACAGCTACCACAAGATCATAAAGTATTCAAAAACTATTTGTTTCATTGACAAAAAAACTAACAACATAAGAAGAAATAATTATATAACTTGTTAGTCCGGTGGGAATTAATATATTTATATCAAATAGTACATATAAAATAGCCTGACCCCAAGGGGATCACTTTATAATCATTAACCTTGCAATCATGTAAAGTTGTTTGATGATAAGTGATTCAACAAAGCATATTATAAAATACTTTAAATTCAACCGTCTTCAGAGACACATAACAGTATAAAAAAATGTCTCGTAAATATTTAATAAAGATTAAACTTCAAGTATTTACCAAAATAATAAAAATAAAAGACATTGAATCTACTGTCCTTGTTAGACACCTAACACGTTTTTCTGCATAGTATCCATACGTCCTAACCATTTTAAATTACACTTCTTGATTTATGTTGTTTACCATATCAAAGACATAAAACCTGGCATACTAATAAACAATAAATTATAAATGCTAACACATTAATTAGCATTTATCTATTACCCAAAATCATTCCAAGACAAAAAATAACTCAATGACATATTAGACTTTACCAAGTTTATTAACATCACAAGTAGAGTCAATGATCATTTGTGTTACTGATCAAAAGGAGCGTAGTAAGTTTTGTCTCTTTTGAAGGTGCAGGGTTTAAACATTGACGTTGACGAATAATTATTAACTTGATGATAGTAACAATTAAGAACTAATCTATAGTCAATCAGAAAAAAATTAAATCACAAGATAACCTAATAACAAGAGATCTGAAAGCTCAAATCTGGATTTAAACATCCTTTAGAATGTATGTTTTGGATAACCACTACTGGTTAAAAAAATAACTCGAGGGCATATTTTGATATTTATAATTCTAAAGTTTTCATTATTCATAAAGGTAAAGTATCAAAGTTGACCTTTTTAAATTCAAGAGATTTGAGCACCCACAACAAAAACAAAATAGGCACCGCACATCTTAATCTTACCGCTGTTTCTTTATTCAAAAATAAATAAATAACTTTAACTTATAACCAAAACATGTAGTCAATATATTTATTTACTGGCTTTAGTTACTCCTATATTACACGAAAATATGAAAAGTTAATTATTAAATAACATAAAAATAAAAATAAAATCAAGTGTATTAAATATTAATAAGACATAATAACTTTTGATTATAAGATCACAAATGAATAAAAACATCATTGTAAACTACATTTGTGGAAACATTAGTAGGTTTACACTCATTATCTAAAGCTAAAAGCTTCATCCATCTTTACTCTTAACGTGTGACAAGATACCATAAAACTGATCATCCGTAAAAATACAAAACTGATCATGCGTAAAAATAGACTCTTTCAAGTATAAACTGACACTTGAAAGAGATTGAACTTAACTTTTGTTTATTGTCATGGCGAAATATACGGTCAAAGAAAACTGTCTTCTTTTAGATTTAAAAGAATACTTTTGACGGGTCAAATCGTGAGCTAGATATTAAGTGCCTGTGAGAATATTAGTATGAAGAAATTAAGATTTGAATAATATACACCAAAAAATTATGTGCAATAATTAGATCAATTTTGAAATATTTTGACCATGTAATCAAATATAGAGATATAGTATTGAATCGGGTTGGATTGGGCTATAAATGTTCATAATATCTCTGATTAGTTGTTGATTATTATTTTTTAATACTAACTTTAGTAAACTCGTATATTATAGGGGTTGAAAAAATAAAATATTAAATATAATAAAATTTTATGAAGTATAAAATGATAATCTAAAATAAAATATGATTATAATTACACATGAGTAATAACTATAAGTAATAAAATAACAATATCAATTTTAAACTTTTATTTTTAAACTTTCTTTTCAAAAAAAGTTAAACATTTTTTAAAACAAACCGTATTAAAAATGGTATTTTTTAAATTTTTTTATTATAACTCCTAATTTTAATTATTTTTTAGTTTATAAAAAAATTTACTTTTTAAAAATACCAATTTTAAATATTTTATATTTTAAAAAAGTTAGATGTTTTAGAAAAAAAATTTAATTGTATAAAAAAATTGTTTTCTAGAAATAACATTAATAAAAAGACATCTTTCTTAATTTATTATTAAAATTAATTTAAAAAAGAATTAAAATTATTTAATTATTCCTTAATTTAGGTAATTATTTAAGAGGAGAGAGAGACGGGAAAAATAAATTAGGAGGCTTAGAAATGAACAAATGTCCCCCTAAATTACTATTTTAGTATTATATATCGATATAGACTACTGACTACCCCACTTAGTCATAGTTATGTAATAAAGTTTTTAGTAACGGTCTTTTTACTAAATTGCAAAAGCATAAATAGTTTTCAAAATGAATAATATAGATCAATATTCAGTTGGAAAAACCCAGTTATTAAAAATCTGTTTTTTCTTTTTACTTGAATAGCAATTCCAACATTTTGTAGGATAAATTCTCCATCACCATTCTGTGTCCTTAGAAATAAAATCTTTTTAGTTATTGTAAATAATTAAATTTAAGAATATTATATTATAAAATGGAGTAGTTAAACTGAAAAAGTATAAAGATTCTTGTACAAACTTTATCCTTCAGAAATAAATACCTAAAAACTCACATGACAAGTTTTTGACAACAAGGTTAATTCAAATTCAAATTTTCTTTTTCTCTCCAATATACTAAAATTTAAACATCCTTTCTAAATATTTAAAAAAAAAGGCAGCTACATTACATTGAGAAAACATATTGTACAAAATTTGCTACCCTCATAAAAAAAAACAAAAAGAGTAAAAATAACATCTCTTACTAACGTCAATACTCCGGCGAACGTCATCACCGCTCACCATCATAATGCAAAACTCCGGCCAACATTCCGTCATCATCTCCACCGTCAGCACCACCGCCACCGTCATACCCGTCTCCGGCGACCATCGGTGGTTGAACACACTCCATCTTATGACGAATCTTCCAATCAAGCGCTTGACAAGCACGAGAGCAATAATTCACATTCCCACAAACCGAACACCGCCGGAACTCATGCTGCCGCGTCTCCGGCCGCCCACAACCGCCGTGAGAGCACAACCGGAGGCCGGAATCCAGCTTCCGACCGGAGAACCAACCTGAAAGAAACCGGTTCGCCGGAGCCGGTTCAGGCGGCGGCACGTTACACCCAAAATCACTAAGCAACTGGCACGGCGGAGCCACGGCGGTCCCTTGGCGGAGATGCGGCAGCGTGATGGTGGTGGTCCACGTCATCCAGTCGCCGGAGATGAGTTTCGCAGGAGATGTTGAGAGAACTCCGGCGAGTTCGCGCGCGTTTGCTTGGACTAAGAACCGGCGGCCCTCGGCGGTGTTGCGGCGGACGCCGTAGCCGTCTTGGAGGCAGTGGCCGAGCTCCCGGAGGGCGTCGATGTGGCCGAGAAAGGCGGCGCGTGCGCATAACGCGACTCCTGCGCGTAGGTCTTTGTCGGTTTTTGTACCGCCGCTGCCGTTAAATTGGATGACGGCGAGTGAGTATAGCGCCGGCGCGTGGGAGTTAATCGCGGCTTTCGCCATTAGAGATGCTCCACTGCCTCTGTTTTGTAAACAGTAGAAACGAATCTGTAGAAATGACATTCAATTCTTTCGGTTAATTATTAATATTTAATAATAAAATTAAAGGCCAGCTATACCCACACCACCTCTGTCTAATCTCACACCCGCAAAAGTTTATTTGAGCAAAAGTTGAAATGGTCGTTTGCAGGTTATGAATTAAACCTGTAAATAAATGGCCGGATATTTGCAGGTTATGGCTTAAACAATTGTTTAATGACTTAACATACAAATAACCGTTTGAACACAAGCTAAAACGGGCATTTGCAAGTTTTGGTTTAAACAACTGTTTAAATGACTTAACCTGCAAATGACCGTTTGAACATAAGCTAAACGAGCGTTTGAGGGTTATGACCTAAATGGTCGTTTGAATGACTTAACCTGCAAACTTTAATATAAATTCAACCGGGCGTTTGCAGGTTATGGCCTAAGAAGTCGTTTGAGTTATTCATCAAACAACCGTTTGAGTTTTGGGTTGATGTATTTAGGTTTAGGATGGTGTAAGTATATGAATGTATTGATAAATAAATGATATTAAAGTAATACTAACCATGCCAAGAGTGTAACAAGCTTCCACATTTCCGGCATCGGAGCACCGTTTCAAAAACCGGTGAGCGGATTCCGACCATTTCTCCGGTTTAACAGCGAACGTTTTCGGTGATACTTTCGACAACACAAGTGAATTTACACCTAAAGCATTTAATCTCTTACATCTATACAAAAATCAACAAACAAAACGATTAATTAGCTTCAAAACTAAAATCATCTTCAACAAAACAATGTTAATCATATTGCTTGTCGATTCTTACGTAACAAAACGCTAATGAAATCCGCTGGACATCTGGCGGATGACCCAAGTTTAGAGAGAATAAACAAAACGACGTCGTCCGGAAGGGTATCAAACACATCACACTGGCCGGAGACAGTCGCCGCCGGTGTCGCCGCCGACGACTTTACCCTTTTCCGGCGGTGTGACGTCATCTCGCAGGAGAATTTACAGTATGTTTTTCTCTTATCACAACACATAGTGTTGACCTTTGGATATGAAATCCTCCTTGTTCTCATTTGCTTTGCTGGTTAGAATCACTGATGTTTGTGTGTTTGGGTGTGTGAAAAGGTGTATATACACGCACATATAGATTCAGAAGTGTGTATGTATAATTATGAATATATTGTGTGAAGAAAGACTGAGTGGTTTATATATAGAGTATGGAGAGAGAGCAAAACTGCAAGAGACAGGATGATGAAACACAATCAAAACGACACCGCCGAATATTAAATAAAAGATTTGACGATTAAAATGTGAAATAGCTCAAAAAATGCTAGTTATTTACGATACTGCCATTAGTTTTTACCACTGTTTGTCCTTGTCTGTAAGAAGAATGTGAAGTAGGAGAAAACATGGTCAAATGGCGTTGACCAGATCCATTTGTCCGAATAAGTTTGTGTTATTTAGCAAATTATGTATATTTATAGATGTTATTAAAACTAGGATAGTACAGTGAATCGGACTTACAACCGGTCCGACTGGTTTCAACCGCCGACTCGGGATCAAACGGCGGTTCAACCTCTTTAAAACGAAATAGGTATGATCGGATCAATACCCAACCTCTTTAAAACGAAATAGTATTGATCGGATCAATACCCAGAACAATTCTCGGTCGGAGCGGCTGACCCGACCCTCATGACATTGGTATTTATATGTATGTTTGTGGTGTTTTGGAGTGTAAAATAATTATCTTTACTTTGATTGAGGTTTAAATTCTGTAGTAAATGATGGTGTAAGGATAAAAGTAGATAGTTTGATATTAAGTTAACTAAATTATTTGAATTTGTTAAACATCATGCACATACATTTTTTATACAATTTGACTTTATACATATTTTTTTAACATCAATACCTAGGGTACGTAGGATAAATATACATGAATCTATATTTTACAAAATTTAAATCTTTAATTGTATCGTTATAAAACACACTACTTAACTATCATTACTTCTTAAAAACTAGAGTTTATACAAACATACATCTATTAATATGATGAAAATGCCCACGCATTTTCAAGCTTTCAGTTGATTTATAGCATTTGCGTGATTAAAAATATTGTCGTGCAGAGGAAGAGTTTGTTGTGGTTTATGCTAATGTTAAATTTAATATTGATGACAAGTGAACATTAACGTTAGAGGCAAATTAAATAATCACTTTTATACAAAAGGGAAAAAGAAAAAGAAAAACAAAACAGAAGAAAGCAAAACAAAACATAACCAAACAATATAAAAAACAAACAATCAAGCAAAAAAGAAAACTAATGTTGCAAGTGTTAACCGATTTAACAATACAAACTCTTATATGTAGGCATTAAAGATAAACGTACGTATTTGAAAGGAGAAATATAGTCCGTTAAAATTTAGTTTTATGTATAACATTTAAAACAACTATAAAAATATATATGTTTTTGTCATTCAATGCTTAAAATTAAAAGATTTTTGCAAATATGATCATTAAGTCATAACAGATTTTAATGGTAACAAAGTTAAAAGCAATAATATTATATAAGTTCATTCAAGGTAATAATATCATTTTTAATAATGTTACAAAGTCAATAAAATATAGTTTTAAACAAACATGAATGGTTAAAGAAACAAATTTATAGAAAATAAAAATCTATTACAATAAAAGAAGGTTTTAAAATGACATTTGACACAATTCTATACCATCTAATTTTAATTTTTTCGCTTCTCTCTTATATTAAATAACTACATTAAATACTAATAATACTATTTAATTCCTTTTGAGATTAAAATTTGTTTTTCAATAACTTAAGATAGAGATGCTTTTATAAATGTAACTTCTAAATAAACAAATTTTTAAAAATAAAAAAATTCTAAAACAACAAACATTTTTAAAAATATGAAATATTTTAAAATTGTTTTTTTAAATGATTTTTTATAAAACAAGATAACTAAACTTGGGAGTTATAATAAAAATTTAATATTGGTATTTTTTTAAACGATTTATTTTGAAACAAAATGTTTATTTAAAAAAAAGCAATAAGGATTTAAAAACAAAAGTGTAAAACAATGATACCATTGTTTTATTACTTATATTCTTACTCATATGCAATTTCAAAATAACATTTTTTATTGGTATTTTTACTCAAAGTGTAAAAAAATTCTAAAACAACAACATTTTTAAAAATATGAAATATTTTAAAATTGTTTTTTTAAATGATTTTTATAAAACAAGATAACTAAACTTGGGAGTTATAATAAAAATTTAATATTGGTATTTTTTAAACGATTTATTTTGAAACAAATGTTTATTTAAAAAAAGCAATAAGGATTTAAAAACAAAAGTGTAAAAACATGATACCATTGTTTTATTACTTATATTCTTACTCATATGCAATTTCAATCATATCGTTTTATAATTAATAAATTTTTATTAATATTTTATTTATTCAACAACTGTAATACATATGATACTAAACTAGTAATTGAATATGCTCATACTTTAATAGTCACTTCATGATTTAGGTGATGAATTCTCCCACTTACGGATCATTGATAAAACTCCAGAAATAAAATAAAACGTCTTAGGCGATTCGGTTATGCTCATTTTTTGATATATAATATTTTCTCTACCTCAGTATCATATTAGCACTCTCTTTAATCTTTTAATCTATTTTATACTTAGATTTTATTAATTAGGCTAAAGACCCGCGTAATACACGGGTTCAATCCAAAAATATTGTTGTTGTTTAAAAAGGTTCGTAAGTTATAATGTTGTTTATAATAACTTTTATATAGACTTTTGTGAAAATATTATTAGCAGAAGGATTTAAATATATTAATTCAATTAAACAACAAAGTAACTAAAAATCTAAATTGATATACAATGCTTGCTGGTACATAAACATGTTGCAAGTTGCAGTACGCATCAAACAATCTTCGCAGGTACGTAATAAGTTTGAACTTATAGGTATATATGTTATGATTTTTTTCAACTTGCAGGTAGAATATCAAACAACAGACAAAATAGCAATGAAAGTTGTATATCATTAAACAATTACAATACAACTCAGATAAAGTAAGCATCTAAAATAATAGTTTGCATATAATTAAACCATCTAAAGTAATATATAGCGAAAGAAACGATAACTTGATAATTGCACATAACTAAACAATTACAATACTACTCAGATAAAGTAAGTATCTAAAACAACCTATGTATATGAGTAAGTGAAAATTCAAAGAAGCTGCTTCATTGATGTTCATAGTAAGGTAAAATGATACAAACACAAAAAAAACCACAATAATTTAAACTAAATGTTAAATCATAGTATACAGATACAAACAATGAGTTAAAAAGAGTATAAATTTGACTCTTTAGTTAATTGCATAACATTTCATACATACCACATTAAAAGGTTGTGTGAATTGTATAGATAGTTGTACTTATATATATATATATATACGGCTCAAAAATTTTCTGAAACATCTAACTTTTTTTAAAATTTAAAATATTTTAAAATTGGTATTTTAAAAAGTAATTTTTTTATAAACTAAAAATAATTAAAATTAGGAGTTATAATAAATTTTTTTAAAAAATATCATTTTTAATATGGCTTGTTTTGAAAAAATATTTAACTTTTTTTGGAAAGAAAGTTTAAAAACAAAAGTTTAAAAATTAATATCGTTATTTTATTACTTATAATTATTACTCATATGTAATTTTAATCATATCTTATTTTAAATTATCATTTTATACTTCATAAAATTTTATTATATTTAATATTTTATTTTTTCAACCCGTATAATACACGTATTTACTAAAGTTAGTATTAAATAAATAATAATCAACAACTAGTCAGAGATATTATGAATATTTATAGCTCGATCCAACCCGATTCAATACTATATTTTTATATTTGATTACAGGGTCAAAATAATTCGTAATTGATCTAATTATTACACATAACTTTTCAGTGTATACTATTTAAATCTTAATTTTTCAGACTAATATCCTCACACCCACTCAAAATTTAGCTCACGATTTGACCCGTCTCAAGTATTTCTTTTAAGTCTAAAAGAAGACAGTTTTTTTACTGTATATTTCGCTATGACAATAAACAAAAGTCAAAGTCAATCTCTTTCAAGTGTCGGTTTATATTTGAAAGAATCTATTTTTACCCATGATCAGCTTTATGGCATCTTGTCACAAGTTAACAGTAAATATGAGTTGAACCTTTTAGCTTTAGATAATGAGTGTAAACCTACTAATGTTACTACAAATGTAATTTTCAAGGATGTTTTTGCTCATTTGTGACCTTATAATCAAAAGTTGTTATGTCTTATTTAATATATAACACACTTGATTTTATTTTTATTTTTATGTTATTTAATAATTAACAATTTTATTAATGAAAGTTTAAAAAGATATTAATGTTGTTTTACTTGAAATATTTACATATTTAATTTAAACATATTTATATGAAAATATTGTTTTATAATTTTTAAAATTTTATACAAACTGTTTGATATTTTATTTATTCAATGGGTAAGTTTATTCTACAAAGTATATTTTTGAATTAATATTTGGGTGAGGTTATTTTATAAAGTGTATTTTTGCATTAATATTTGGGTGAGGTTATTATATAAAGTGTATCTTTGCTACAAAATGTGAGAAGACACAATTAGGCTAAAAAAGTCACAAAAAAAATTATACCACATAATCTAAATCGAATTTCAAAAAAATACTTCGGTGTCTCTGTTACTCTCGTCGTCCTCTTTCAAAAAAAATAAAAAATAATTAAAAAAATTTCATTGTGTCTTTTATAACACAATGACATCATTGTGTCTTTCATAAATGACACAAAAAAAATGTTAACTTTTTTTATTTTTTGTTTATTTTTTTTCTTAGTGAGGACGGCTAGGGGAACAAAAGCTCGGAATTACTTCTTTGAAATTCAATTTAGATTGTGAGATATAACTTTTTTTGTGAATTTTTTTGACTCGTTATGTATTCTCACACTTTGTAGCAAAAATACACTTTGTATTTAAACCTTTTTCTTATTCAATTTGTGTGTTACAAAATCGGGTATGATTTCATTTCCAAAGAAAGATACCCATGAATTCCTTAGAATTGAAGAGGAATCGATGAAGACATCCTGTAATTTTTTTCACGATTCAAATATAAATCGAGCATTTTATAGATTTGAAAGTGATCTGCAGTTTTTGTAGGTGAATTATTTGAAGATAAGAATCATCAGGTTTGATTTCATTTCCAAAAAAAAGATGCACTCTAATTTAGGGTTAAATTTTCAAAATTTTCACAAATGTCTCTAAATGAATCTAGACTAACATTGAGAACAGATACATATTTAAGCGGAAATTAAAAAAAATAGAGACTTAAGAGAATGTCACGTGGCACTAAAGTTATTGTTTTATTAATAAGTATAGATTCGTTCTTTATAATGATTTGTTTAATACAATTAAATTTGATAACATTTAAAACAATAATGTATTATATGAAAAATAAATTTTAAAAGATAATAATAACAAATAATAAAAAGAGTGGAGTTATTAAATTGATATTTAATCTAAAAATACTAAGAAAGATTTTGTACTTGATATGTGTGCTTTTATTGTTTTAAAAGAGATGACATTTTAGGTATTATGTCAAAAAATTGGATCATTTTATATAATGCGTCGTGTTATTGTGTCAAATGGTTTTCAACATTGTTATATATTTATCATTATATTTTAATTTTTTAGATAAATTCATGTTATTTTTATCATTGTTTTTATATATTGTATGAATTTGTTATTATTTTATCATTATGTTTTATAATTACAAGTGTACAATGATATTGTTTCACCAATGTGTTTTTCAAAACTCATTGTGTTAAACACAATAACGAGCAAAATAAACACAATGAGATATTTATCTTTATGTTTTATATAATTTTATATTATTTTGTTATTGTTTTTAATGTATCAGATTAATTAGTTGTTAGTTTATCATTATATTTTACATATTAGAAGTACATAATAATATTATTTCACCATATGTTTATGTATAATTCATCATTTTAGAAAACGACAATAGTGTTCAAAAAACACAATAACAAACAAAAAGACATAATAAACTGCTCGTCTGTATTAAAAACACAATGACGAACATAAATCATATGGGTTGAAAAACGTAATATTTTTTGTCTTTTATATAACGATATTGTATTCGTTTTAAAAATAACAAAACGATCGTATTTATGGTTAGTATTACTTCTTACATTTTTTTAAATCTAAAATTATTTTTATTTAACTCTAATAACATGTAACATATATGATATTATATAAAAGTCCAAGCACAATTTTTTGATATTACGAGACAAAACATACGTTATTTTAGATACAACTAGCTGTTTTGATTCTCTAAGGATATTATATATTACTTCTTATCTATATGCTTTATATAAAACATATTAGATGGTATTTTAAGATACCATAAAATTAAAAACAATTATTTTATTCAATGAATAAGATACAACCACTTTTGAAGGTAAAATAGTATTTATAATATTATTTACAAAATATTAAGTGCACGTGCCGGATGTAATATGACACCCCACCGTATTGCACGGGCATCCTTCTAGTTAGAGAAAAAACAGATTATAAACACCTTTTGATTCTGAAACCTTTAATTTTTAGATATAAATTCTCCCAACTTAGGCTAAAATGAAAGCAAGAGGTAACTAAAATATATAATTTGTGAATACAATATTCCTAAACTGCAAATGTCACGCCCGCCCTTTCCCATGCCTAACTTGTTCCTGATTATGACCATTTTCCCACTAAAATATACTTCTTATGTCGGATTATGCCTGCATGATTAAAACCAAACAAGAAAATAAACTATAAACATGTTTTTGACTTTTAATATTATTTACAATTGGTAATTCACACGTCCTTTAAATCTACATTGATATTTATTGTGAGGTAAAAATCCTTAACCACTTAAAAAATATCGTTACTACTTGATAGCTATAATTTTAAGCCCTTTTCAAAAGAAACATCTTTAATGTTCTTGATTTTAATGTTTTAAGTTTTGAATCATTAAGGTCCTAAAACAATCAATCAATAGAACTTTTATACTATAATAAGTTGTAAATGATTTATAACAGATAGTCAATGCCAGCTCAACTTTTTTGATTACTTATTCTGAAAAACTTGATTCATATGTTTTAAAAAAAACATTTTTACTACACGTCTTGATTATGTTATGCTCATCGAGAGAAGCATCTATTGTTCTTGACTTTATTATTTTAGTTTTCGAATCTGTGTGGTCCTAAAACAATCAACAGGATTTGTATAGTAAAATAAGTTGTAAATGTTTTATAACGGATGACACCGATGCTAGTTAAACATTTTTGAGAACTTATTTTTTCAAAAACTTGATTCGTGTGTGACATGAAAAAATATCAAAAGGAATAAACAAGTCCTAATGAATTATCAAAGTCAACTAAGCAAGTCAAACGAATGAAGTTCTAATGTACAAAGCACTATGATATATTACTGATATCTATTTATCGGTCACTATTTAACATATTAGTATATTACCAAGAAAATCATATGAAAATACTCATCCTCTTACTTTATCTTCAACCTTCATCTTCATCTCTATCACCGCTAACCACCAGACTCTGTGTTGATTACCTCGCGGATGATATGTCTCCTCACTCCATGTGTGATTTCAAAGTTCAAAACCACCGTACGGACCTTTTTAAACAAACAACACAATAAAATAAACTGTATAAATTATAAAGCAATCGACCTGGCGAATATACTTAAGCTTAAATGGTTCGATCGGTTAACACTAATCATCACTTTTCATTACTCTCATCTAGAAACTAAAGGTCACATAAGAAAGTATACGTTGTTGAATAGTACAAGAGAGTGACGTGTTGACATGAAGCTATCAAACTCCCATCCTTTTATGCTATAGGATTAACTATCATATTATTAAACCTACTTTTAATAATTTAACAATTATTCTTTGTCAAATTTCATTAATCTAGTCTAAAATGGCAAAATCAATAACTATTAAATAACTAATTTCTGTCTAAATCACGTTTCTAATTGCTAATATGATTATACCGACCAACTGAGTTCTATGATTTGATGGGATGTTTTTGGAGTGGGTGATCTTATTTTAGCTTTAATTTATTCAAAATACATAATAACTAAAGGATATAAATACGTTTCATTATAAGGGTGTTATACTTCTATAACCACAAGAAAACATTTTATTAAATAGTCGTAACTAGTTAAAACAATTACGAAATAGTCGTAACTATGTGACTCCAATGTCACGTATCAACTTTTCTTAGCATACATATCATGATTGTTCCTGATTGTTATTATAAAGCTCTATGACATAATATAACAACCTTTTCTTGATGGTCATGAAAGAAAAGTTAATAAGCGACATCAAAGTCGAGAGTTATGAATAGTAAATTTCTCGAAAATAATTATGCCGTGACCCCGACCATAAAGATATAACACTAGGAGAGTTTTCATGATTTTCTATTTATTTTTCTATTGAATGAACTTCTTTTGTACTTTCTTCTGCAAATATAATATTGTCACTTTTGCATTATTGTAATAAAGAATGGAATATTTGTAATAAAATAGACCCAATATCAAACTTGGTTAAATATGTTGACCCTTCTAAATTTTTATAAAATTATATATTGCATATTAGAAAATATAAAATACTAAAGGCATGGTGTGTTTGTTGACATGATAAACTAGATATGATGTACACCCATCCAATTAATAATTTAGGGTTTCTTGCCGTTTTCTCTTTGATAATAGACATATTCTCAAACACGTATATAACGTATGTAGGTAGACATCTTAGAATATTTTCAAGCGTGCTTAAGCTTACATAACATCAAAATTTAACATATGTAAAAGTTTAATGTCAACGGATGTCAAATACGATTGTAATATCGAAAATGAAACTTTAGTTCAACTAATACCGAGACGAAACGTTCGATCTAACCCTTCCGTACCTAACAGGATAGAACGAAATTAATAGATTATGTTTTTAGTTAATACATTAATCCGCAAGTCTGCAACATGCGAGAAATAAAGTTGAGATGTAAAAAGGTGATGCGTCAAGCAAATAATTGTTCTGTTAGATGTAAACCATGGATTTTTGATGTGACTATGAAAATGAATGTGAAAATTACATGTCATTTTGTATGTCATTGATCATGTTTTATGCATACTTTCAATGTTTGCTTTAACGAATCATCAAAATAAATTTACTAAAAAGCCTTTTTTGTAAGTTGCTAGTCAGGATTTTATATATTTGCAAAAATTATAAGAATTGATGAAATTAAAGTGGGTTCACAAGTTCTCTGCATGATAACTATGATCATAGAGTTAAAATTTTGTCTTGAACACTAGCATGTGAATATTTTGATAAATAAATGTATCTATAATTTTCTTTAAATATATTCAAGTAAATTATTGTTCAAAACTAATTCCCATTATTCTTCAACAATGTAGAAAATGTCAAATAAGGTATTTTAAAAATAATTAGGAGACTAATTCTAACACAATAATTTGAAGGAACAATAATTGCTCTAAAAGTAAGACCAGAACACCTATCAAAAGTGAACGCAAAATGAAAAAATATATATATATACATTTGCTAGGTTCAAGTAGTTTTTGCCAATAAAACTGAAATCGAAATGAACCGAACTCTAAAACCAAACTAACCAAAATATAACTGTTTCAAAGCCCAGACAATTTGAATTTTTAGGTTTTTTCAGCTTTATATGAAGGTTGCATCAGTTATCAAACCGTTTACCTTACCAGCTCATCAAACAATTTGTCTTTAAAAATTAGATAACATAAAAAAAAACCTTTTAAAACTTCAATATACACACACGCTTCAACACAAAATATGTAACTACTTAACATTTGGATGTGGACTTACACTAGCATGGTACTAACAAGTTATGACGCCTAAATAAACAAAACTTATACTTTGAACTATTAAATGACTAATTAAAAAATGAAATTTTAAGTGCTTACAAAGATATAAGTATTCAGACAAACCTACTGCTTTGACAGTTCTCGACCTGAAAGTTACATACGAACATTACATAATTACATTTTCACAAGGTATACTTATATTTTATATCAACAATTCAACAAATTAAAAATAATGAATAATATTGGAAGTTAATTACTAGCCAGACAACAAAAGAAAAGGAGAAAAGAGAAAAGGTTTGAAATTGTTAACGAAAAGTTATGATACGTGCATGAATATATTCTTGAAAAGTCGTGATCAATGGTGAGATTGCTTCCAGTTGAAGATTATTTGGATGGTAGGATGAGGGGCCACGTGGACGAATCATGTGGGGCCATGTCAGCATGAAAAAAACAAAACCATATATTAAACGATAAAATTAAAACAAGAGGTATGTTGGAGAATGAAGCAACGGTGAAGAAGAGTGTTTGTGTAATATCCTTTTCTTTCACGAATATAAAGATAAGAGTGAGACCCCCACCACCCCTTTATCATCTCTCGAGGACTTGTTAATTTCTTGCTTTCTTTAATAAATAATCCTATACTTTGTAATAAATTTAACAATTATTTATAGATGTTATTATGCATCTGTATGACTGTATCAATAAATAAGCAAATAGCAACTTTAAAGTGGTCTAATGGTATGTGGAGTGGATTTTTTTTAAAAGAGACTCAATCTCTATTAAATGCACATCTTGAGATGGCCAGACCATCGTGTTAATAGGATGCTTAAATCAAGGTTATGATCTTAAAACAGAGATAATAGTTCAAACCTCATTTCTTGGCTCTAAGTGATCCCATGAGCCGCATTGCCTGCTATTGATTTTTTAAGGCGGGAGGCGTCACAAATGAATTAATGAGTCCGGTAATGCTTCTTTTTTAAATTAAAAAGGCAAATTGTTGTGTCATGTGAGACAATTCTGTTAGACGAACGTCATTTTTCATTAGTTTCTTTTATGTTAAATAATATACATAAATTAAAATGTAATATTTATTTATTTAAATATTATATTTGTAAATAATATGTTTATTATTTTATTTCACATTTTAATTATTTTTTTGTTATATGTATTAGGCTTTTAAAGTTTGTTTCATTTTCTAAATTTTCCACTTACTAAATATCAAATTAAAAATTAACTTTGTTTAACACTAAAATTCTTTTGATATTTTTGAGTTTTTATTACTAACTATTTAATCTTCAATTACATATATATACGTATTACACACATATGGTAACATGTATTTCTAGTCTGGTATGTTATATATCCAACATGATACGTCTCATACTTAACAACTTTTGAACACAAGATTCACATTTCACTACCTTCTAAAATTTAGTTCACGATTTAAAACCAGTAATTATTAGATTATTTTGGTTTCCAGTTCTATAATCGTTTGATAAACCACAGTTAGAAAGCCAATGGATAGAAGTGAATGAAATATATCTTCCTTAGAATCACCTTTTCTGGTTTTAGGGAGCATGAAGGAGGCAGTTACGAGATATACCAAACTCCAAAATGTATTTTCAAGAAGTTCATAAGATTACTCTAAGATTTCCATAGTCATGTATAATGTTTGTTTTTATAAAAGGATGTTGGAGTTGTCAAAGATCCCGGGTGGCTGTGTAGATACTGATTATGGCTCTTTCACTTGGAGACTAGTGATCGTCACATTATATCATCGCGAGTGAACTAATGTGTGTCCATGTATATATACGCATTTTTTAGAATTGTTATTATGTCAAGAACTGCAATAATAGTATAAAACAGTTGTATATTTTGTTTTAAGTGTAATATTATATATAAAAACGGTTATTTAATTGTCTACCTACTATCTTTGTGTATATGGTTATATATGTGTACTTATATTATATGTTTGTGTATATGTAAAGTTATTTAGGTGACTACCAAGAGATTCTATATCTCCCACATGCATGGGTAGTACCAAAGATTTAGGGGAATGGAAGAAGCAAGCTACAAACATTGAAACACTTGTAGTCTTCACAAGAAAACCAACCTAGTCAAGCTTACAGTTTTCCCATTTCCCTATATCTTACTTTAAACAAATATTTATAACCGACCCCTTTAACATAATCTAGGGTAAATACAACTATCAACCATTTTATATGTAAACAAGTGATTTTGAGTTGATCGAGATTAGTGGTATTCGAGAAAACTCTTGACTTTGAATGCAAGTTTTATTGTTTTTCTACTTTTGACCCACTTAAAGATGTTCTTAGAATTTTATTTTGATTTTATTGGTTTACATACATTTGTAAAGTTTGTATAACCGTGTAGGGCTTCGACTATCAACCAATAATTATATATGTAAACAAGTAATTTTGAGACAATCAAGAATGGTAGTATGTAAGTCGTTTTAGGAAACTCTCAACATTGAATGCAGTTTTTTTTTGTTTTAACTTAAATAATGATCATCTACTTACGTAAACTGTGTTTTACCTTATTTCATTGATACTTTGATAATGAATTTTTGCGATTAAAGAAGTAATTATGATTTGTAAATCAATGTTGTCAAATGGAATAAAAATAATATTTAACTTTCAAACGGGAAATTTTAATAGTTTCATATCAACTTAACAAGCAGTTATAGTATAATAATATACACGTTTTTGTCGGCATAAGGACTATTATGTCATGTAAGAGTTTTGAGTTATAAGAGTTTGATGTGTAAAAGTAAGAAAAAACAGCATAATAATCATATTATAAATTGTATTTAAAAAATGTGTAAATATGTGATTTTAAATATAAAATGTGTATTTTAATAATATTCTTTAAATAGCTAGATAGATATGATAGTATTATAAAGAAAACAGGTAATGAAACTCTTACCATAAAACATATTGTTATTTTAAATTTTATTTTAATAATTTTAATAAAATAAACAAAAAAGAAATTGGCTAGTTATTTATTGTGTATGTATGGATGCATGTTAAGTAATGGCTTTGTCTCACAGACATGAAAGCTTTCAAAAGATGGAAAAGTGAAAGTGTGTTCTTCAACCAAGTAAACCTCCCCTTGACTTCAATTATCAGTAAATTAATTTTCAATCCATCACATCTTCCTTGCTTTGCAATTTAGCCCCCCAATTTTTAGAAGTACTATTACCTTCACTAGTATAAATATATATTTTTTTGTGTGTTATGGAGTACATTTCAAGAGTTATTAATTTACTTTACATGCCCTACCTTGCTAGCATCCCCAAATCTCCAAATAATTTGACCTAAATCTTTCAAATGTTTGAAGATCTTCATCCTACAAAATATATACGTTAAAATTTGTAAAAAGTGTTTTCTTCAAATGTTAACTCTAATAATATAATCTTGTCGTACAATGATAATATATAACAGTTGTATTGGTTATCTTGACACTATAATGTAAGATCTAGATGAAAGGTTATTGAGATTTTGTGGATATAATATAAGTTATTATGATTCAAAGGTGAATAGGATAAGGTAGTTAATAAAACGTAACACAAAGAATACCCAACGTGAACCTCTTGTATCCAAATCCTGGATAAGGGACCTTTAGATTGTGGACCACATGTTCTAGGTTGCAAGATGACTGGTTCAAAACGTTGGTTTGATTGGATCAATCCGATATCCATAACACGATTACCTGTTAAATTCTCATGAATTCGTCTTCATGTTTGATACTCTACGTTGAATCTATCGTATGTGACACAGGTACACCATTTTAAATATCTCATGTCACTCGTCGTTTAGTAATTTTTTTAATAATTTTACGTTACAGCCAAAACAAAATTATAGCTAAATTTACAAAATAAACACTAAGTGTGTATAGTAAGAAACCATTGCACTTTTAAGTTCCATTGTAAAAACACCTAGTTATCAATAAATATTATTCTTTCTCTTAAAAGTTAAACAAATAGAAACGACATATTAAGTAAAACAATAACCCAAAGATGAAAGATCTTATACACGCTATAAATCGAAATATGTCCTGGCATTAAAACAGAGTTTAGTTTTTTTTTGTCGGCTACAATTCACTTCTCCAACTTCATGTTTCTTAAAAACTCAATCTTAAAGAAGAAAAGTATAAAATTTGCTTATATTGCAAAAACTAAAAATGAAAAAATGTTGAAAATGACATTTCAGTTTTTTTAAACCGGGTTGGTTCCACATGGATCCAAAGTATATGGTGCTTATGTTTAGCTTGTTGTCTAGTTATAAACTTTAACTCTAAAGGAATATTATGTTAAATATTAAGAACAAAAGTGGGGCCCACAGAGAGAAAATGGGACCCACACGTGTCAGGATGTTAGGAGACAGGTGGGCAGATTCCTTCGAGAGCTACAAGGCTTCAATCTAGGCGTGACACGTGGAGGGTTTGTGCTGCGTCAGTAGAAAAGTCAAAGCTGTGCCATTGGCCTGTGCATGCCACGTCAGCAGGGATGCATGCATACGTAAGGTGAAATGTAAGTAAAGTCAAACTCATCGTGACGGAGGAGTTGTTCATTAGCAGGCTTGGGCTTTACTTCATCGTAACGCTGCCTTGTCAAGCCGCGGTGAACGGTGGCTGACGGTGGCGCAACCACCTTCGGCCGGCTTTGTTTTTATTTTAAGAAGTTTTGATTTTAGTTAGGTAAACACTAACTTATATATATTCTAAAACAAGTTTTTTGAAAATGTAGAGTTGCTCGGGTGTTGTAGGTAGTATTTGTGGCTTGACAGGTCGATCCTAAACCCGGAAATTATTTTTCACTATGTCCCAAAGGCCCAAACATTTGCAATTTTGTATTAGTTCTTAATTTTGCAATTTAATGTTTATATAGACATGCAAAGCTTCAATTAGTGAAAGAAAATTCTAAATTTATAAGTAACAAAATACAATTGATACTTTTAAGATTTTTAATAAGTTTTAAAAGGTTTTTTTATTATTTAATTAAACATTATTGAATTATGTACACAAAACTGTTTTAGGGTTAATTACACAGATGATCTGTGTGAGATATTTACAAAAAATAACAAGTTTGGATATTAAGTAAAAAAGATTTACAAACATTGTTGGAATCAGGTTCAAAATCAAACTTTAAAACCGGTTACAATCTTTTTGTAGAACCAAGCTACGACTCTTTATGAATAAACAATCAAAGAAGTGTAGAATACATTAACCTTAACCTTTATTTATATCAAACAAAACCTTAATCTACTCAAACTCAAATCTCTACTCTCTAAACATTCAAATAACTAGATAAATTTGCAAAACAATTAAATACTAAGCTGATAACTCTAAACATTCAAACTAATATTAAATACTAGTTAATAAAACTAAGATTAAAATGTTTTAGGGTTAATTACACAGATGATCTGTGTGAGATGTTTATAAAAAATAACAAGTTTGAGTATTAAGTAAAAAGATTTACAAGCATTGTTGGAATCAGGTCCAAAATCAAACTTTAAAACTGGTTACAATCTTTTTGCAGAACCAAGTTACGACTCTTTATTAATAAACAATCAAAGAAGTGTAGAATACATTAACCTTAACCCTTATTTATACTAAACAGAACCTTAATCTACTCAAACTCAAATTCTTACTTTCTAGACATTCAAATAATTAGATAAACTTGCAAAACAATTAAATACTGAACTGATAACTCTAAACATTCAAGCTAATATTAAATACTAGTTAATAAAACTAAGATTAAAATGTTTTTGGGGTTAATTACACAGATGATCTGTGTGAGATGTTTATAAAAAATAACAAATTTGAGTATTAAGTAAAAAGATTTACAAGTATTGTTGGAATCAGGTCCAAAATCAAACTTTAAAACAGATTACAATTTTTTGCTGAACCAAGCTACCAAAATCAAACTTTAAAACAGATTACAATTTTTTTGCTGAACCAAGCTACGACTCTTTATTAATAAACAATCAAAAAAGTATAGAATACATTAACCTTAATCTTTATTTATACTAAACAGAATCATAATCTACTCAAACTCAAATCCCTACTTTCTAGACATTCAAATAACTAGATAAACTTGCAAAACAATTAAATACTGAGCCAATAACTCTAAACATTCAAACTAATATAAATACTAGTTAATAAAACTAAGATTCTTAATCAAACTAAAATACTTCCTAAGACTCCTTCAAAACAGGGCTGTCATAATCCTCCAAATAATTAACGTTCAACTTTCTTTCAATTTTTAACCTTTCAACTTTCTTAATGTTTCACATACGAACTAATTAGGATTAACTTCCAACAAGCATGGGTACTAAATTTTAAGTATGTACGATCACGTTTAGGTGTTAGTTAAGTTTTCTTATTCAAAATGAAAGTTAGCATTCAAGTATGTTATTTTTTTATTAATACTGAACATTATTACTACTTTAGACCATTTTTAATTAAGTCAATTTGTTATATTAAGAGAGAGAAAGAAAGAGTATATATGAAGAAGCTAGGGTCAGAGGATGTTGCTTAAGGGATATTTCATTAGTTCCTTAGGGTTAGGAATGTGAGATACGGGCACACTCCGGCGCACGTGACTTGTTTCTACTTCCTAAATCTTCACCTGGACCCTAGCAAAGTGTAAAATGTAAGCCACCTTACCATTCTTAATTATTCTAAACATCTTCTATTTCAATTCAAATGGTAGTTCATCTTATCCATTTAGTTAAGAGCATGAGTTTGATCATGGATAGAACTAGAGGGGTCCATGATGGCGAAAATCTAGTATCCATCTTGAAAATCAATCACAAAAAAATGAAACAACCATACATTCAAGTATGAGACTGAGTATGAGATGTCTGAGTCATACTTGACCAATTGCAATTCATGTCAGCTTAGTTTTCTGTCAACACAGTCACACAGACATTAAACATCGTTGTTATGTTGTAGTATAAATAGAGGGTCAACGAGCATCTACGCTCATGAGCTAGTCAAGATTGAGTTACTAAAATTTAGGCCATCATCAATTTGATTGTTTTATTAGTCTATTGGTTCGAACAATTTCAAAAACCAGACTATATATGTATTAAACACAATATAAAAAAAATTAAAAATAATTTATTTTGATGCGAATTTAGACTACAATAAATAATATCTGTAGTTGGAGGTAGTAATGCACCAATAAGATCTTGCAAGGAAAAATAATAACGCTTTTTACAAATTTGTCCAACCATCAATGTTCAGCGGTTTAAACGAGGGGCATCATATGTAATTAGCCGGAGGCGGTTCAAGAGTCTCAACTTTCAAGTGCAATGCTTCTATGAGTGATTCTGATTCGATCGTGTGACCAGTCAATCTAGTCCGGTTCTAAGAACTTACGATAACATGAAACCATCAACATCTTACATACACTTTCCCATAACTCCTTCACAAATGGATAAAGAATTGGAAGACTGACATCCAGTTTAAATGTGAGAGTCACAAATATAGTGTATCATAATTCTTAAAACTTATTATATGATTGTTAATTATAACATTAAGCCGGTATTTATCAATTTAATATAAATTTAACACGTATGAAAATAAAAAATAAAAAGAGGTAACACGAGAGTATTGAGAGTTGAAAAGAGTTGACCAAGAAAAAGAGTTGTTGACCGGTCTTTGACATGCTCCCATGGAGGATGCATGCTATCATGCAACTCAGCTTTTTTGCTTCTCTCACTCACACGCCATCCATCGCATGCCTATATTATTTTTCTAATTTTTTATTTTATTTTATTTTATTTTATCTATTTATTGCCCCCACCACCACCCTTGCTTTTATATATCCAACTTTAGCCACTAACTCCAACTTGGTAACATAACTAATAAGTGATAAATCTTAGTTGGGTGGTCAAGTTACTAATTATCACACCTTTTTATAGAGTGAGAAATCTAGGTTGAAGTCTTAAATAAGTTTTTTCTTTAAGATAAGTTAATTTTCTTTAGTGCTTGTGAAAAAACAGACTTAATCAGTTCAACCAGTTAAACCAAGTACCACTAGTACGGTTATAGGTTAAAGGATTGGGCTATGATGAATTGGATGGTTAAAGTTTTAAAATTTTAGTAGAACGAAACCTTTATTGGTCAACCGACTAGCTAGTTGGACCAGTAAACCATTGATTCAGTTATTCATTTGGTTGTTAAAACTTCAATTTTCTACAAAGAAGTAAGTTTTGACACATTAAAGGTAAAGGGTACATAACATGAACCTTTTATAAGTCCTATGTAATCACACTTGATTGATATATTAGATAAATCTCCATTAGAATCAATAATGTACTAAACACGAGACTATATAATCAAAATTATATTTTTTAAAAAAGGAAAACAATATAACTAAAAGAACAGAATTACTGATTTTATTAGTGATAATATAGTCGTTACATTTTTTTAATTTTATTATAAAAGAAAAACCAAAAATGAAAAATTAACATGTACAAACAACACGATTCCAACTACAAAAGAATTAATAACTCATCGCCCCATCTATGGCACTACAAGAAATGTCAACAATAGCGGCGACACTATTAGCGGCGACTTCTTCATTAGCGGCGACATGTTGCCGCTATTGATCCTCGATCCGTTTGATGTTTATTCACTCAGATCTGCCCGTTGATAATGTTATAGATCTAACAGTCAAGGTTATATCGTACCATGACCAATAGCGGTGACATAATTAGCGACGACTTGTCGCCGCTATTGGTAGCAGCTTGTAACAAAACGTGATTTCCTCCATATTCCCTTTTTCCCCCCACACCACACCCACTACACCCATCCTTTCCCGCCAGCCACTGTTCCAGCGACCACCACTCCACGACCACCATTCCGCCCACCACCATCCTCAACCTCCACCCACCATCATCCCTCAACCTCCGACCACCACCATCCCTCGACCTCACCCTCTCAGCCTCACCCTCAACGTTCGACCACCACCATCCCCTCAACGTCACCCTCAGCCTCCAGCCACCACCGTAGACCTACTGCTGCTCCCGTCGAAAAAATGTGGCAAAGCGACCCTTTGAACGTGTTGAATGATATGAAAATATAGAACAAGCAAGGGTCAACCCTAAAATGGACATGAATCACGAAAATTGGAGGAAAACCGTTGACTATTTCATGAGTGACGCATATAGAAATGCGTCAAATTCAAACTAAACAAATCGTCAACAACAAAAATACACAAATCGTTGGGGGACTGCTTCATATAGTAGTTATTGTTACAAGAATGTAATGCTTTAAATTTATATGTGTATGTATTATATATAAACTTTTTTAATATATAATATACATTTGATGTTAAACAGAATAAGAGCAGACTTGAGTCATTTCGTGATGCTCATACAAGTAAAAATGAGACCTTTGATAGTGAGGCAACAGCGAAACAATATGTAAGTATTTTATAAAGTACAGTTTTCAAATATATATATATATATATATATATATATATATATATATATATATATATGTGTGTGTGTGTGTGTACTATAAATATGTTAAATTATTTTTGTCAATTAATGTAGAACCGATTAAAAGAACGGTTTGATGAGCTAAGTCAATCCTAAAATGAAGAAGAAAGTGGTTCGTCAACGCCGAATGAGGTCGATGTTTTCGAGTCAGTGTTGGGACAACGGCGTGGACATATTAGAGGGATTGGGCATAAACCATCTTTATCTGCAGGTTCGACTTCTTTTGTTCATGATCAGGAACAAACATCTCAGTCATTTACACAAGTAATTGTATCATAGTGGATTTAAATTATTTTAATTCTTTATAGGTACAATAGACTTAAATTATCTAAGTTTTAATTTAAACGGGTCAAAATGAAGTTTGAACATCTGATATACTTAAAAACATTTTATTTTGAGTTTAAACAAGTCAAAATGACTTAAAGTTGAATTTGGTAATCTTATCATTATGGGTTTAGATTATTTTGACTATATATAGCTAAAATAGACTTAAGTTATCTAACTTTTATTTGAAATAGGTTCAAACACACTTATATACTTAAAGTTGAATCTGTTATGTTATAGTATATATACTTTGTCAAAATACAACTTATAACGTATATTTTTTTCGTAGACTCAAATTTCAAGTCTGTTTCAAGATCCGAATTTTATTTCACAACTTACACAAATTATTGCTTCGCAAAAGGCTTCAAATCAAGGCGATAAAGATGATTCAGACGAGGGGGATGAACAGCGTATCAAATGAATAGTTTAAGTTGTTTTAGAGTAGTTTTATGTTTAAGTTAAATAATATATTTAACCTACTTACTAAACGTTTATGTATATGTGAACATTGTATGTTATTTATGAACACTAGTGTATTTTGTGTTACTAGAAAATCTGGATTAGATGAATGATTGGTTAGTTTCTAAAACTAGAAACAAGAAAATATAAAAAAAAATATTTTTTTTAAAAAAAGTGAGCATTAGCGGCGACATGTCGCCGCTAATAGTCTCCCAGATTTTTTTAATTAATATATTAGCAGAGACAACTGGCACCGCTAATATAGCCTTTTGCGGCAACATCATTAGTGGCGATTTTTTTATCATTAGAGGCGACCTGTACCCGCTAAGAGTAATAGCGGCGGCAAATGTCGTCGCTAATGGCCTAATTCTTTGTAGTGTGGTAAACACTGTACCGGTGAAAATCGCGGGTAATATAGATACTCCGTCAGAAATCAAGGTGTGGGTTATTTGATTATCGATGGATTGCAAACGGACATTTAGCTATGGAATTACGGATGTATGTATATTACTAACAACATTTTCAACTAAATTTTTAAATAAAAAAGTGTTTATTTTCTTTACCAATTTAGAAAAAATACAAGAAATAACTACCTTTTATAGTTTTACCAACGAATATCTGTCATATGTCTATCCCTAAAGTTTCAACTCAATTTAAAAAAAAAAATCCATTTTTATAAGTTTTTTTTCAAATGCGCGTGTGTACACATACTTTAATCTAACTATAACTTTTATTAAATCCACAAAACTGAATATCAGTTATCTATCCCGTAATACTTATCTGTGTAGTAGCCAGTGTGATAGCTTTACATATAGACGTGTCAATGTATATGCATATTGATATTACTTGAAAGTTGGAGAAGTTTAATTTTGAAGTGTTGAATTTGTACTTATCATTCGGCTTTATTGTAACGTGGGTGCGTGGGAGCCTATGAAGGAGATAAGATCCACTGATTAGAATTGAAGTTGGTGGCATACATATCTGTTCTTCTTTGGTATCGTAATAGTTTAGTGGACCAAACATTCATAAAGAAAAAACCAAATCAAAAGCATTGAAATATCTAAAAGTAAATATAGAACGCAATCATGCATATAATACAACTTATTTTAAACAGATAATTATAAGAATCGTAGTACATACGTGTATATATATAGAGATGAGTAGATCGACATAATAAGACCCAAAAAAAGTAACGCATCAAGTCATCAAGATATATCAGTCTTATACACCACATTTAATTCAATATATATGGATGCTTATGCAATTTCTGTAGTATAAGAAATGGTTTTGTAGTGAACTACTGTATATAGAATATCTCACACGTATGTACATAGATATTAGATATTAACTAATGTTTTCCATGTTTCAGGAATAAATGAAGAAAACCACTGAGAATATATAGTTTTTATCTACCTATATGGTTAATATTATTATATAAGGTTTTACTTCTATAATAATGAATTTTATGAAGTATTTTTATTTTCTTATATAAAAAAAATGCTTTTGAATGCAGGAATGTATACTAGTTTGTTACTTTTATTTGTATATATTTTAATTATAGTTGAGTATATTACCCTCTAAGTGAGATATTATTAGCCTATTAGGTATGGTCATTTACGTTAACATCAAAACTACATATTCTTATATTATTTTTTTTTAACAAGTGTAATCTTTTTTATGAAATACATCTTGTATTTTTAATATGAATTCTGATGTAACATCTGACTTCTTACATCAACTAATATTGTTTTCTTTGATAAAAGCTCATAAATTTGCTTTTGTCCGAGTAAAAACTTCTAATAAGTGAATTTGTTTTTGGTTGGTTGAGTGAATATTTCTAATGGGGTCATTCATCGTGTGATTGTTTTTATCCAAACATGTTTATTTATGAAGTAATCATCTCATCATTAGCTAACGTGTTTAAAATACGTTGGTGGTATATGTGGTAAAATATTCTCTTATGAATTCAACATCTATTACGTACACAACAATATGAGATTTGTCTATAGTGTTATATCTTTTGGATTTTATATTTTGTCGAAAAATACGTGTTTATATTTATATGTGTATTTAAAGTAAAGAGAGTTCATAGAAATCCTAATTAAGTAACGTGTACAAAAAGAAAAATAAATAAGTTAATTAATAGTTATTCCTTGAAAAATAATCAAAATTGCAGGTGGAAATTTAAGAGAAATTGGGATTAGGGAGAATGTAGCGTAACGAATCATGAAAGAGAATTAGGGTGAAGCAAAGGGAGCATGCATGCATGGGATATTGCTCTACGTACTAATTTAGGTCTCCTCGTTTCTTTTTGTAAATTCTTTTATTTAAATTATTTATATTTTTATATAATCTTAAATAATAATATACATTATAAATTCTCTAATTTATTTAACTTACTTTTCTTCTATGTATACTTAAGGTGATTATGTTTTTAAGAGATATAATATTAAAATTGTTTAAATAAAGTTATTCATATTTTTTAAATATAAAAGCCACAAAACTTTTATTATTTTTCTATTGCTGTGAACTTTTCTAGATGCAAAACTTTTTTAAATTAAGTGACTTATACGATTAAAATATTTAAAGTTGAATAATTATAAAACATGTATATTATTTATTGAATGTTTTTATTCACAATTATGTCTACTTTAGATTAAACTTGATATACCACTAATTAAATAGTAATTAAGGTTTATATAGATTTAATTCATGTCACTTAATTGTAAAAACATTTAAGAAGTATGTTAAAATATTCTTATTTGTGATTCGTAGATAGGATTCTGTCTAGAAATGTTAAAGGTGTCGATTTTCAAAAGGAAAGACTTCATCCAATAAAAAAACTAACTTTATTAAGTGTTAACCACTTATCACTCAAAGTCTTCTTTTTTTTAAGTCACTCAATTTTCACTAAGTGTTTCAATGTTATGTAATATATATACATGTTAAAAAAAGTTTTTAATTAAAGCAAATAAAATATGTATGATTATTGAATAGTATTAAATGAATCTTTTTTTTTCAATTAAAGATGCATATTTGTATTATTTTTCTTGGTGTAAAAACTTGTCTCGTAAGGACAATAATATTTATAGTTTTCTTTATATAAAAATAAAAAGAGGTTAATCATCCCTATTTTGGAAAGAATAGGGTGTTGAATGGTTCATGTTACTTGGTTTAGTTTTGTCAAACAGAAAGTCAAATGAACCAAATTTAAAATGATTAAAACTGAATTGAAATCCAATTTGAATTGGTTTTGATTTCAAGGTGGAAAATCAAACTTTGACAAGCCTATATTCAAGGGTAATTATCGGTTCAGGTTCCTCGCGTTTTTTAATTGGTTTGGTTTATTTAGTTTGAGAATAAACTAAATGTTACTTGCACAGATAGAAAAATACATTTTTCTACTCTAATAAAATAATAATTAAAAGGGATACGTGGCATTATCATATTTCTTCTCATCAAATTTTTTCCGCCCCTCTCTTTTGTTAAATGATCACATTAATTACTAATAATATATATTATTTAGTACTTTTTTAGATTATAAAATAGTAGTTAAGGGTGTTTATTATTCAAACTAAGAAATCATATCGAATCAAATTCAAGTCATGAATTCAGGTTTCGAATCGAATATATTTAAATTATAAATTCATATTTTGAATTCACTTTTTTTTTATTTTTTGAATCCGACTTGAATGTAACATATATTTATAATTATTTTTTATATATTTAATTTTTTCTTTATTCTATCTATTCAAATCAACCCTAATTGATTCTTAAATTCAATAGAAGTTCGCTTATAAAAAGTAAAAAGTAAGAAGTTGAAACTCAGTTAGCCCACTTAGTGATTTGAACAACACCCCTAACTTCTTTTGGTTTAGTTTAAAAGAATCATGTTTTCTGCTTGTATATGTTATTATATGAATAATATGATACATAACATATGTTATTATATGATACATAACATGCATGTAATCTTGTTTTCACGTTTTCTAACAAACTATTTTTATAAAAGTTGTGTATTAATCTTCAAGACACCTTCGTTTTCATTGTTACCTCGAGTGCGAGGATATCTTTGAGGGCACATTATTGTTTCGGTTGTTATACCCTGGAAGAGATAGACGCGTTCATCTAAGAAGATGCGTGAAATCTATTTTAAGAGATCTCTATTGAACAGAAATCTACTATCACTCAAGTTTTTAGTTCGTTAACTGTGCAGGCATGGAAAAGTTGTGAAAAATATCTGGGGTTCCAAAATTCAAATGAACAAAGAATTCTTTTAGTTCAATTTGACGAATACCATTTGAATTGATTTTAATTCATGTAAATTATGTTATTAGGTACATTCGGTTTGTATACACTACAAGAAATAAGGCTTTTTGCGGCGAAAACTTTCGTCACAAAAAGTCATAATTTCATCGCAATATATTATTTGCGACGATTTTTTCGTCGTTATAAAGTCGCTGTAAATAAATGGTCGCAAAAGGTTTATTGCGACGAAAACATTGCGTGACCCACTTGTTTTAAAAAAAAAGGGAAAATGCGTGGAATAAGTTTTTTGCGACGATTGCTGTCGTCGCAAATGATTTTTTAATTTTTCTTTAATATTATAAATATTAAAATCAAATATTTATTATTATTTTTTGCGACGAAATATTGCCGCAAAATTTTTTATCAGAACGATTTTTTGCGACGATTTTTCGCCGCAAAGTTTTTGACTAAAAACCTTTTTTGCGACGAAAAATCGCCGCAAAAACTCACTATGTTTTTTTAATCTGCTACGTTTGCAGCAATCCACCCTGGTATTCTTCGGTATCAAACCTGCTGTTCAATTGTTAAAATCCTGCTATTCAATATCACTAATACCATCCCAACTATCAAACCAATCACAATTAAGAAGGATAACATATAAATCAATTATTGTCTAAAGTTAACAAGTCATACAAACAAATGTGAGAACATCCGTTGTCAGTCTCGCTGCTATCATCTTCTCAACCTCAGCTTGTGAGAACATCCGCTGATCCATCCTATGAGGTGGAGGTGGGGGTTGTGAAGACACGCTCAGTATTGGCCCGATGCCACGTTCTCACCCGGGCCACTCCCCCAAGACCTCGCGCATGATCTGCTTCTCTAACATTTCAGGGTGTTGTTGTTGAAGCATGACCATTTGCTCTTATGTAGTTTACAAAAAACAATAACTAATGTTATATATATGGGGATGTTATATACTACTTTATTTTTATAAGATTGTAAGGTGTGTACATTACTTACATAGTATGTAGCGAGTTCAGGTTGATAGAAATCTGATCATTAATTTTCCTATTAGGAGGACGTCTAGTCTCGTTCTTAACATTGAATGACTTTTCCTTCCTCCATTTATGATTCGTGGGTAACCATCTCCTATGCCCAACATAAGCAGTGTTTTCCAATACATGAACAGATGGAGTGTCTTCCTTACATGTTGGGCATGGAAAGTAACCTTGCCCACTCCAACCAAACAAGCTACTACGAGCAAGGAAATCATTGATGGTCCATAAAAGCATTGCACGCATTGTGAAGAAAGTGTTTGTAACGACATCTTTAGTCACGACTCTGTCCGACCAAAGAGTTTTCAATTCATCAACCAATGGTCTCAAAAAAAACATCAATGTCCTTCCCAGGTGATTTAGGGTCGGGGATTAATAACGTCAGCATGAATGAAGACTCTTTCATACATAACCATGACGGCGTATTGTATGTTGTTAATATGACCGGCCACATGCTATAGGACGTACTCATGTTGCCAAATGGATTGAAACCATCAGCAGCCAACCCTAATCTAACATTTCTAGGTTATTCAGCAAAAGCAGGATACATTGAATCGAAGTCTTTCCATGATGTACCATCCACCAGGTGATGTAACTTACCAACTTCCGTGCAACGTCAAGAAGCATGCCATGTCATATGCTTTGCAGTGCTTCTTGAGCTATAAATACGCTTTAGTTAGTTTAGGAATTAATGGAAAGTAACGCATAACCTTGGTGGCAACTTTCTTCCACTTAGTGTTTGCGTCTTTCCATCTACTTTAAGAATATATTGGACATTTTTGCAAATCTATGTTATCCTTCCCCCAAAATAAACAATAGTCGTTCTTACAAACATGGATCGATTCATATCCTAACCCAACCTTTTTCATTATCTTCTTGGCTTCATAGTTTGACGGTGGGATTTCAGCAAGCGAAAATGCAGTTCTAAGAAATTCTAGCAATTGGTCAAACGGTGTATCAGTCCATTTATTGATGGCCTTCATGTGACTCAGTTTTGCCAAGAAATCCAATGAAGACATCCCATCACAACCAGGGTATAGTTCGGTGTCGGCAAGTTTCAGTAATTCAACAAGTTCATCATTTGTATCACTCGGTGTTTCTGTTGTGTTCATTGGCTCATCGTCGTCGTTTTCCTCTTGGGGGACATTCTCCTGATGAATATAGTTGATGAAATCATGTATTGGGTCTGTCATTTGAGATATGACTAAAACTGCTGGTGACGGAACATATGATTCACCGTGATGCGTCCACGTTTTGTAAAATCGGCAAAAACTATTATTATGTATGTGGCGCTCTATTGTTGGAAGAGGAAACCAATAATAGTTATTGCAATTATTACACGGACATCGAGCTTTATTTTGGCTATTCGTATAATTCTTACACCTTTTCATGAATGCTTTAAGACCAATAAGATATTCTTTAAAAATTTATTTTCTAATGTAGTAAACTCTTATCAATCATTATAACTGTGTCTACAAACAAATATTAATTATCTTAACACATTTAAAATTAGAGAAATACAAACACAAATCATATTAACTCAGTAAATTTTATACTAAATAATTACGAGTGGATTGATAGGCGTCCGATTTGTAGCAAGGTGGTCATCCTAACCCACTTTTTGAATGTTTTGTCTCATATATCAATGAGTACAAATGATTTACTATTTAAGAAAAATTCGACAGCATTTCTCCTTAGCTCCCCAAATATGTGTATTAAACACATATTCGTGAGAGCAAATGGGAAATGTTGTCGAATTTTTCTTAAATAAAAAACCAGTTATACACATTCATATCTTAAATGAGACAAAACATTCAAAAAGCAGTCCCAATCTGGGGACTGTCCGAAACTAAATTCTATTAATTTAATTTCAGACGGGTGACCTACGGTATAAAACGAGGAAGAATTATACACACATGTTAAAAGAAACTAAGCACATCAAGATACCCACATCAAGATACCCACATCACAGTCCAACCAAACCACATTGTAATGCCCCATAACAATACATACACACCTAATAACAAATAATACATTCTCATGTTTTTCAGCAAACTCACTAAACAAATACATTCTAAAGAACAATTTAACATACATACACACATACACATATACATACATACACAAATACATACATTCTCATGTTTTTTCATCTCAACTAACATCACTAAAATTAAATTAATTACCAGGAAGGAGGGTAACACCAAACTTCAAGAATGTGGGTTAACAACCAGTCAACTACACTGCAGCCTCCTAGAACCTTGAAGAAATCTTAAATTTGATACAAAATGTGGTGAAAATGATGGTTAACAAACCTTAATGAAAAATTGAATTAGGAAAAAAGAGGGTTATTACCTAAAATTAGGAGTGGTGGTGGCTATGGTGGCAGGGAGCGGCGGCAGTAGTGCCTGTGGTGGAGCAGCGGTGGTGGGGGTTTGAAGGCGGCGGTGGCGGAGAGGTGACTGGTGAGGGTGGGGACGACGGCGGATGGTGGTGGTGGTGACGGGTTGTGGTGGTGACGGGTTATGGCGGTGGAGAGCGGCGGTGGTGGGGGTTCGGCTGTTGAGAGCGATGGTGGTGGGGGTTCGGCTGTTGACGGGTTGTGGGTTTGAAAATGGGGAACCAGATCTAGGATTCACGTCTTCTATTATTTGGATTTCTTTTTTACGACGGCATAACTCCGCATATCGCCGCAATAAACATATCGCCGCATATCGCCGCAAAAAACTTCGACACAAAAAATCATTTTTTTGTAGTGATATAGTATTGTAATTTTACATGTTCCATCAATAATATAATTATTATGATTTTCTTAATTATTAATTAAAACCCAAGTCATACAATAACACCTTAAATGAACGTCCTAAGAAGCTTGGCAAGTATAACACCTTAGAATAATCTTAACTCACTAAGAAAATAGTGACGCTAAATTAAATAAATCACACCACCTTGTTGGCATGATACATTTTGAAGGCAAAAGCACAACTGAAATATTATTTAAAATGACCATAGACTGTATTTAAGTGTTCAATTGATTGACTATAACATTAGGTTATAACCATAAGAGATCCTTAGAACTATGTACTTAAGTATGTGTGATTTAAAGTAATACCTTGACGAGCGTCATGAAAAGTTGTTATTAGATTAACATATTGCTAAAATTAAATTCATGGGCTAATAAAAAAAGTGTTAGGAAGGTGTTACACAACTACATAAAAATATTAAGAAAGATGTTCAAATACAAAATGTATTTTTGCTACAAAGTGTGAGAAGACACAATGAGTCAAAAAAAGTCACAAAAAAATTATATCTCACAATCTAAATCGAATTTCAAAAAAGTAATTCAGAGCTTTTGTTCCCTCTAGCCGTCCTCACTAAGAAAAAAAATAAACGAAAAACAAAAAAAAATTAACGTTTTTTTATTGTGCCATTTATGAAAGACACAATGACGTCATTGTGTCATTATGAAAGGCACAATGACGTCATTGTGTCATAAAAGACACAATGAAATTTATTTTTATTTTTTTATTTTTTTTCTGAAAGAGGACGACGAGATGAATAGCAACTTCGAAGTAATTTTTTGAAATTCGATTTAGATTGTGAGATATAATTTTTTTGTGACTTTTGTAGTCTCATTATGTTTTCTTACACTTTGTAGCAAAAATACATTTTGTAAAATAACCTCACCCGAATATTAATTCAATATTGGAATTATGGCCGCCCAAAAGAGCGACATGTTTGGCCTCTTATTTACTAGAAGATAGATTTGGTGGTTTAAGCAGGCATTACTCATGCATAAGCTAGAAGAATAGAAGATAGATTAGGTAGTTCAAACAAGCATTACCCATGCATCATTGTTCATTATTTTAATAAATCATAATTATTTATGTACACTTTTTGTATTTTTTTAATTCAAGTTAAGATAAAACAAACGTATGATGCTTGGTCGGCATCTAATCTTAACAACATGTTACCAAATCATGGCATTCCATTACCTAATCTCTCTTCTATCTTAAACAGTAACTATTAGTTTTTATTATAAAGATAGTATTTAAGGGTGTTTATTATTCAAACTTATATTGAAATTCATATGGAGTCAAATTGAAATTATGAAGTCAAGTCTCGAATCGAATTTGAATTATGAATTTATGTTTTGAATTAACATTTGTGATTTTCAAATCCAACTTGAATGTAAAATGTATTTTTATTTATTTTTTGTATATTAATTTTTTCTTTATTTTTATTTATTTAAGTCAACCCTAATTGATTCTTAAATTCAATAAGCTTATGGAATTTAATTCAAGTTCAAGTTCACTTATAGAAAGTAAGAACTCGAAACTCAATTAGCCCAAAAACTGATTTGAACGACACCCCTAACTTCTTTTGGTTTAGTTTAAAAGAATCATGTTTTCTACTTGTATATGTTATTAGAAAATACATAACATGTAACCTTGTTTTTACGTTTTCAAACAAACTACTTTTATAAAAGTTGTGTATTAATCGGCTTTGCTTTGGTAGATGGTCATCACTAGCTTTGTTTGTTCACTTAAAATTGATAAGTCATTTGTTCACTTAAAATTGACAAGTCGTTTGTTCACTTAAAGTTGACAAGTCGTTTGTTCCATTTCCATTAAATTTCTTAGCGGATCAACAACGCCAACAATCATAGCTTAATTATGTCTGGTCCAGGATGGTTTTTAAAACATTACAAGAAAAATTTATACACTAGGAAAGGACGGGTTTTGCCATCAAATCCCTTAAACCTTTCATGTTAGTCTTTTGATACATGACATAATGTGTTATCTTACTGTTTATACATTAAACAATCAAGTATAGTGACTTATAAAGTGAGTATATTCCTACTAGATTTGGTCATGTATGTAGACATATCAATTGATGGAATACAAGTGAAATAAGTGTAATTATTGTGTTGCCTATATCCAAAAAGGGGAGACAAGATCTAGGCAAACCATTGGTGCCGTAACCTTTTTATTTCCAACCTTATAATTGTAAAACAAAAAAACATAATCAAAACTTGAAATTGTTACTACTACTCATTACAAATTATCAATCATTCAACTCATAATTTTCTTTATTTAATAATAATCTTGCTTTGTACGAAAGTATACGAGTGTCGTACATTATTTTACTTTTTGTAAAGCGATGCAGTACGACAATCTTTTTTGGTATTTATACATAAAACTATTTTTCAATGTGAGAGAAATATACAAACCTGATCTAGCATACATACATATATATTTTGTAATGAGAATAATCTAAGCTCTAGTATGGTATAGGGTTACGACGAATGATAGGAATATGGACTTAGTATGTCTAGTTTTGGTTGGTCGTTACCTAGAAGAATGTTATATTCCTCGATAGTGGTTAATTCGTTGAATTGATGATTTTTTTTTTGTTAGAGTTCTCGGTCTCTAATTATGATAGTGGAAGCTTAAGATTTACTTGTTGGGAATTTGTTGCCTGAAATCGGATAATAAACTAAGTTATGATATCTAAAAACTCAAGAACAGTCCTATCATATATTGTTAGTTCTAACTTTTTTTAACAAGTTTAAAATATGATAATGTCACATACATATCATCATCACCAAATTATGAGGAAGTTACATATCACAATAATATGACATTGCCAAATTTCCAAGAGGAACTAAATGGTAATACATTTTTATAGTAAATTCATTTATTATATGGTTAGGAAGTTATATAGTATATTAATATTTTATTTGATTTTGATAAGAGTATACAAGTTTTGTAATCAACTTCACATACTTGGGTTCGGTATCACCTGATACCATTGATGAACTAGAACCTGCTGAAAATATAATATCAGATACTAGAGTAGTATAAACCTCTCCTTAAGTTATTCAAATTAGAATTACCAAAGACAGCAAATTTATCTTGATTTTAATATTTGAATCCAACATTCTCTATTTTGATAAATTGTTAAACATTCATACAATCATAAGTGATATAACTTTTATTATGACATATATGTCTAAAAGTTATTAAAAGTTGACTTAATTCCGGTTGACTTATACTTAATTCCCTAAATAGGCATTTACCATATAACTTGCATAACTTGTATCATTTATGTTTCAAAAGATGACTATATTCAAATTTTGAAAAGGCACAAATACCCTTATGCAATTGTTTGATTCCATTATTTGGTTCAACACTTTCACCTCTGTAATGTTCAAATCACGACCCAATAAAGTCGATACCTATAATCATATGTCAAATGGAAAATTTATACTTCATAATTGAAGGAGATTGACGAGATATGCAGTCTTTTTCTTTTTTTTTTTTTTTTTTGTCTAATCAATATTGTATGGTTGTACGTACTGTATAGGCACATCCCACACTATTTGTAGAGTCACGTGTAGACAAAAGTTTGACACAAATTAAAAGCATGGCAATATATTCGCACTATCATTCAACGCTCAAATGATGTATTGGATTTATTTTTAACTTTTTTAACCATGATATTCACACTTTTAACAACGTAAATATCAACGTAAATAGTTGGGGTGAATTTTCTCTGTTATAAGAAACAGGTATCATTAATAACATGATCAAAGATAACATCCCAAGACTCCGATGCGAATGTCTTGATTTATGATCAAAACATCGAAATGATACCATCTTCCCACATGTTTGTCTCACATTAATTACAAGATTATATTAAATTATTCTATTACATAATATGATTCAAAGCTTAATTTTTCTAGTGACCCGTTACTTTAGGTTGATTGTGTGAAGCCCACAACAAACTAAAAGAACCAATCATAAAACATTTTTTGTTATCCATATTCCATGTAGATAAGCCCGTTTGCTTGCATTAACACCAATTTCCTCAGAGTTAATTAGATAAAAAGTGTACGTGTTTAGATCTGTTTTCACTTTCGTTTCCCAGGTTTGAAAAACTACAATGTCGGTCCAATGGTTTGTCAAAACGTAACACAATAGGTCCTGTGATAGATGGAGAGTTAACTTTGTGTAAATGACCAATTTGTCCTTGAAAAACTACTGGCGTCTCCTCACAACCACACTTCAATCGCCGATTGTCTTCCTTTGGCGACGAAATCCACCGAAAAACAAAGCCGCTAACATCGCGCTTATAAAATTTTAATTCAAGTGGAAAATCAAGGATAACAATTACAAATTTGGTCGAATCCAAGGGGCAAATCGATTTGCTATTACAGATCTACCACCCACCAGATTGTCGGTCCTCCACCGCCGTTGACACCAAGACACCCTGCTACTGCCATCGCAACCATCCTGATTTGAGTGGAATCTCCTCCACCGTCGTTAATTCTTCAGTCGGCGGCCACCACAACAATTTCGACGACCAAATCAAAAGACAACCTCCGTCGCGACTAATCAGATCCAAGCGCTGTCGTTTTTGGATCTGAGCAAACCCTCTTTCTTCCGACCACCACTGCCAATAACCGCTGAGCACCCGCCATCAGAAACACCCTCTTTTTCGTCATCGTTTTCATTTGAAACCAGGAGAGATGATGATGGTTAGTTTTGGTGTCGGTGGACCGGTGGTGATGGGGATGGTGGTGACGGCGGCTTGGCAATGGTTGGGGATGTTGGCGTCAACCACCACCGCACCCACCACCACCACTCGTCACCTCCAATACCATACCTACAACGGCTACGCGTCATCTTCGACACCGCAACTCACCACCGCCTCCTTCTCAATCAAGTCAGTCTAGGGGAATCGATTTTTGGGAACCCGAGCAAAATTAGGTTTTGAACTTCTATGGTGGGTGGGAGGTGGTGGCCGGTGGTGGGAGGGAGGTGGCGGCTGGTGGCGACCGGTGGTGGGAGGGAGGTAGCGGCCAGTAGGTTCTTGATCCATGGTGGTAACAGGTAAAAGAAAATGATTAAGGATTTCTTTTAAATTTATACACAGGATCCCATTTTGTTATTAATATAATTTTTTTTTTATATAATTTTTTTTTAAACAAGAGTATAATGGTTATTTTTGAAAAGTTAACGGAAAAAGATAACGACTATTCATGATGGAGACTTTTTGTGTTACGTTATAATAAACTTTTAGACCGATCTTATAATTTCTCAAACATGCGGACCGAAAGTGAAAACAGACTTAACCACAGGGATTTTTCATGTAATTAACTAATTTTCTCACAATCATATATTAAATCAACGACATCTACTCTCTAAAAATCCAAATTACTACTGCTAAATACGTTATACTTTGTGCACCACAACTTGCACGATGTTCATCACACATTGCAAAATACTAAAATGTGCAACAATTTACAAAAGTATAAGTCGGTTTATTATAGTTTATATCGTAAACCAACTTGTCAACCTTGATTCAAACGTCATCTACACAACCAATCTAGCTAAATGGATAAAACGGTTGTGCAATTCAAAATAGGTTGACAAGTTGTAATCAAGCCATATAAGAGTCAAATGGTCATTAATAGGTTTGCAGTCTACAAATGATGGTTCATAATAAAGTTGTAAACAGTTCGACAGGTTGTACCTTATAAATTTATTTATTCTTTTTTTTTAATATTAAACAAATTGTTGAGCACAAGCTTTGTAATCTTGGTAATTTTCATTTTCTCTCTCTTCTATTTTATGTTGAAATTAAATTGCTTTGATAGATTTGATGAACTTTTGATTAATCAAATTAGAGTGTTGTGGTTAAACGGTATTGTTATCAATCGCTTACGGCTGGTCTCAGCCAAACATGAAAACAATGTCAAGTTCTTCCAGCTAGGTATCGTTATTTCTTATGCATCCTTTTTAACCTCCGTTTATGGATTTATAGATATTTTTTTGTGAACTTGTGAATCTTTATATTTATAGAGAAAGTTTACTATACAAAGTTAAAAAATTATGAAAAGTGTGCGAAGTAATTCCAACAATTGATTTAGGAGATGAACGGTTCAGATTAAATGAAAAATAATCACGCATAGAATAATGGTTGGATAGGTAAGTTCGGAAATAACTTACAATTGTTGATTTTTTTAAAATTCTCCCAGTTTTTTTAAAAGCATATAACTTTTTTATATGACGTTATTTTTGTAAAAAAATTACACCATAAAATCGAGCAATTTATTCTCTTTAATTGGAGTATAGTATTGCTATACTTTTTAAAAAAAAAATCAACACGTTTTTTTAAAAAACGTTTATGTGTTGTGCGTATAACTTGCGTGATTATTAAATGCGTAATTATGAACATAACTTGTGTGATTATTTTTTATAACTTGAGTAATTTTACTTTGCGTAATAATAGATATAATTTGCGTAATTATGTACCTTTTATGCGTAATTATGGCGCGGACGAAACCACCTCTACATCAAAAAACACGTGTAACGCTCTTGTGACTTCGTACGCTTCACACGAAATTTACACTTTGTATAGTAACCGGCCCCTATATTTATAAACTTTAACTTAAGAATTTTTAAAAAAGCTTAGTACCAGACTACCCGCGATATATTTGTTATTAGGATGTTTTTGAAGTCAGACACATTGGTTTCAAATGCTCGTGACATTCAAGATCTCTGTGATATTGTTCAAAGATTTTTTGCACTACAAGTAATATGCTAACATTTGACGGTTTAAATTATTACTTGGTACTTTGGCTTCGAGGTATACGTCATACGAGTATATCCTCTAGTCTTATTTGCTCATAGTAGTCATGTCAGAAAGTTACAAAGGATAATAAGGGGCTGTTTGGGATTGCTTATTAAAACAACTTTTGATTTTGGAATGGATGAAAAGTCAAAAATGCCCCTCCAAAAATCATTAAAAGTCATAAATTTTGATTTTTGATGACTTTTGAATGGGTATTTTTGACTTTTTACCTATTCCAAAAGCCAAAAGTTGTTTTAATAAGCGATCCAAACACACACTAAATAAAAATGTTGAAAATTTGGGTAAAAAACAGATAAATTACCACCGAAGTCCGAAGTGAATTCTTTTGGGCTTAACAATTGGGCCTGTGCAAAAGTGGTCATAATATCTAGCATTCTAGCCCATCGATTCCAGGTCATGGACCTAGAGTTGATCAAACATTTGGGCTTAGCAATTGGGCCCGGGCCCATCAGAGAGGGAAGCTGGGCTTCCATTTCCCTAATTTTTTTGTTTTAATCAATTTAACCAAAGAGAGAATTACAAAAGTAGGCTCAACTTGTTACAATGTAAATATCTTTCAAATTGGGCATCAGAAAGTGAAGCTGGGGCCTGGGCTTCCATTTCTCTATTCTTTATTTTTGTATTATTTAATTTAACCAAAGAGAGAATTACAAAAGTAGGCTCACCTTGTTACAATGTAAATATCTTTCAAATTTTCTTATATATTATTAACTTTAAACACAAACTGCTTCTATTAGGAGTCAAAACTAGCATTTTGCATGTGTCCAAAGGCTTACTACCTTGTTCATCAAGCGCTTTTGTTGTCATTCTTAATTCGAAATCACTTAATGTTTGACTCATATTTGTATACTTGTGTTTGTTAATGATAATTACATCATTTTCATGTTTGTAAACTTATTAGTTCACCAAATCTTTTTTCGTTACCAGAAGACTTACGAGACACAACCAATACCCTTCTAACTAGTGGGATGAAATAAAACACAACTTATGTTATACATGTGGCTATCAAGAGAATAGTGACAGAAAACCAGTGAAAGCCCACCCTAACACTAACCTCTTTGACACCTTAAAGATTAATTCATAATATTTATAAAATCAAAATCAATAGATGGTATTATAAATTTGACAAAAGCAAGTTTGTGGGATTGAGATTTGAGATGCCATTGTAGCAAAAGTCCAAATAAGTAATAAGTTAGCACCTATGGTTAACCACTAATGACATCACATCTTTGACCCATTTGATGCTCCAAATGCAATGGTGTCACCATCCCATTTAGCTGCCTAAAAAATTATTTTTAAGACCCTTTGTACCATATCATAAAATTTGAATTATGGCAATATTGTAAATTGTAATAATGGTTTTGGGGGAAGTTTTATTTTGGGTTTAATGTGTTTTGATCAGATTTAGATAATCGCAAGATTGGACAATACAATAGATTTTTGTAGTGATGTTTCTGAAGTTATAAGGTGATTATAATCAATGCTAATAATGTATATAGTGACTTACTGTAAACATTGTGCAAACAATAATTTACCAAATAGAAGAAAATTTGAAATGGGCCAAAAAACTTCTGTTACCAAACTACAACATTTCATAATATTAAACGAAGTTGGGACATAAAATATATATTTATCAAATTTTACCATTTTGAAAAATAAATTGTTATTACATGGTCTTTGCCCTATATTCACTGATAACTATTTAGAAAAAAACAAAACAATATTAGTTATAAGACCATTATAAACAAGACCACACATAAATATAGTTTGATCTGATTGAACCAATAAAAACTATGAAAATTATCAATCTTTTCTTTTTGACCGATGAATGGATCAAAGTGGGAGCCAACTAGTTGAACCCATAACTATTTGAGTCGTAGAATCAACTATAAATCCCATTTTCAAGGCATAAAATACTATGATACATTTTGTGTGATTCTAGTCTTCACTATCTCTAACATCTCAATCTCTAAAGAATAAACAAACTTCAATAACATAAATTAAACTTTTTACGAAATGCAAGAGAAGAAAGAAAATAATATACAAATGTACTGAAAACTGATAGATTGGCAACCCGTAATCCAAAAATTATCTACAATGTTGTTTTGATTACTAGCAAATATATCCTACATCAAATGGTTTTGAGGGGAGACGGGCAAAATTTTTAGAGACTATCAATATTTCTTTTGTTTTTTAACAGTTACCTGATTCTCAAATCTGAACACATTAGTAAATGACTAAAGTTTTCAAATCAACTATCCATTGGATTTTCAGAGGACAATCTGATATATTTTGTGTGGTCCTAATCCTTGGAATCTCTAACATCTCAATCTCTTAGATAATTAAACTTAACTCTAAAAACATAAAGCTATCTTTTTTATATGCAAGATTTTAGTGAATTTATCAAACTTGACATGCTAGAATGGTATTAGATAGCCTTACTATTAAAATAACAATAAACCACGTTACATATTCAAAATTATTGTTAGTTATGATGTTAGTGCGTAGGGATCGTGTATTTTTTAATTATATTATAAGAACTATATTTCGTTTATTCTTTTATACCACAACTTTTCAGCAAGATTATCAATTTAATTTAACAATTTGGGCCCATTTTCCTTTTGAGGGCATTTTTCCACTTGTCGACAGGAAAATTATAATATTTTTTACAAATTATATCTCTAATGATGTAATTAATTAACAAATAAATACTTTATATTCAACATGACCCCAAGAGAAGTCGTTTTCGTGACCAAAAGATTCCTATAAAATAATTTAAATATTTTTTATTAATAATCAAGTGGGGATTGATTGCCTTTGAAAATATTTAATCTTTCCAACATCCCATGAATGTTCAAAATGTCACAATCTCTTCACATTTGGTACAAGTTTTACAAGCCACTAAAATTTATTTTTACAAATGAAAAATAATTTGGAAGGGTTAGAAAGTCATTTAATACAAAAACTTACTTTTTAGTTAAAAAAAATGTGAAATGCATTTATACGTAATGTTTTAAATTTTACTCTATACTCATTTCCTCTCTTTTTTTCCAATATCCAAAACGTTACATATAAGTGCTTAATTTCACAATACACATTTGAGTTTTTCTAGTAGAAGACTCGGGTTCAAATCTAATTTTTATTTATTTTTTGTCTTAAGGATTCAACTCTAGGACATATTTCCAGTGGTGTTTTACTTATCTCACGTTTACCAAAAAGTTAAGAAGCCAAACTACCAACAACTATAAAATAATGTTTAGGGGAAGAAAAATACTAATAATCTTTTTACCGAAAATGTAACAATTTAACTCTTGATAAGCATTTTTAGTCAAGTATTTTAAATTGTTGTTTTCTTTGTCAACAACTTGGACTAAGAGGATTAGGCAGCTAGTTTACATCACAATAATTGATGTCCCCTTTAAAATATTCAAAAAACCAATTTTCCTATTTATTTTGACTAATTACCCCTTTATTTGTTGTCTCCCTTGTTTTATTAATATATGAGAAAAGGAGACATGTTTGATGTGTTCATATGATTGACACCAACCTCAATCCTTGATTTCTATTCTTCTTCCTTAATCCATCTTTACATCCAATAAACATGGGAAGAAACTTTGAAGAACAAGTCATCTTACAACAAAATTCTAAGGTAAACCCTACTTTTGCTCCCTTTAACGAAGTCGCTTTTTGTATATCAAAGTGTTTTTAGAATTTATGAGGCAGTGACTTGTGTCGGAAATCATGTAATTGTGGTTTTAACTTTGATCAGGAGATGGATGAGAATAATATTGGGCAATCGTTGTTGGCATCGTTGCCTAATTCACCAAATCAAAACAACGGTAGTAGACCAACGAGCATGATTATGAAGGCAAGTTCTTCTTTTGTTACTTCACTATTTTATGTAGTATGATTTCTCATGAAACGGTCTTACTATTTACTGCAACTGTAAGACTTTTTGTACGATTGATATTAGTTTTTGATTTTCAACAACCATATTTGTTATCTTGTGTTCATAATAGTTCGTATTTGTAGATCATGGTGGTTTTTTGGGTAATTTTGCATAAATAATACTTAGATTTCTACAAATAATGTTCAAAAAATCAATTATGCTTGTAGATTGGTATACAAAACATTCAATACATACTCAATTTTAATTACAGAACCGCAAAAACTAACATAAACGTTTTTGCGTATTGCTTTAACTATAATATTTAATATGGTATAAGTGACGCAAACTTTGTTTCTCTCTCGTATATTATTTGACAAGCGCTATATGTAGTTGTGTGTGCGGTTATTGCAATTCACATGATAAAATTGAATAAAAACTCATAACTCTTGTTACATCAAACACCACCAAAAGGTTTCTAACATAAGTTTTCTTTTTATGTGATATGAAAAACAGAAAACACACACCGTGTTTCCGGCACACTTGGTAGCCGAAGCTATATCGACACTCCATGGGCTTGACCTCAGATGGTCAGGCCCGATCACGCCACAAGAAATGGAATACGTGAAACAATACATCTTTGCAAAATACCCCGAATATTGCAACGGACTTATAATCGAAGAGGGAGACAAGATTGATCATTTATACAATCTTTATGGTAACAATGAGTCGAATTTGGAAGCAAGTATGAGCGACGATAAACAAAGGTATTCTCCTAGGGTTATCACTATAAAAGACGCGTCGTCACCATCTTCTTTCAGTTCCACAAACGATCTTGATGGCACCCAACTCGAGCCATCAAAATTGCTAGAAATCCTAACCAAAAAATCCTCGTTTGAAGGTAATTTCATGTCGATCCCAGAGATACAAGTGCGAAACAAGGCGTTGCAAAACTGTGGGCTACTAGAAGACGAGTATCTCGTGTTGTTTACACCAACATGTAAAGAAGCTATGGTGATGATAGGGGAATCATACCCTTTCTTTAGAGGAAATTATTACATGACTATAATAAGCGAAAAGAAAGACGCGATTAGAGAATTTGTGACAACTAAAGACTCTAAAGTCATCGCGGCACCCGAGTCATGGTTAGATCTACGGATCAAAGGTTCACAACTAAGTCAATATTTTAGAAGAAAGAACAAATATAGCCCAAAAGGGCTTTTTGCATATCCAGCGTATGTCAATGGGACTAGTTACTCGATGCATTGGATTTCGGAGGCACATCGTAACTCTTGGCATGTTTTGTTAGATGCCACTGAATTGGACCCTACAAAGAACCGGTTGACATTGGCACTTCATAGGCCGGATTTTGTGATTTGCACTGTAAATAATACACACGCTCAACCATCAAAAATCAACTGTCTATTGGTGAGAAGGAAATCATTCGAGACGACTCAACCTTTAACGAGTGGTTCTTGATGCCAAACAAGGGGTTTTATCTACGACTTGTTTACTTGTGTATGATTTCTTTGAGACGTTGGGCTAAAAGGTTTTCTCATAATCGGACATATTTGTAGTAACAGAGGCTTTTTCATAATTTCAGAGTTATTATTACAAAATTTAAAGTTATTAATGTTTATAAAATATTATGTTGTTTATATTGATTCATGGATGCTGTATCTTTTCAACACAAAATATCTTGAAATTTCTTTTCCATGGAAATGATCAAACGAACGTACTTTGATGTATGTTATTATCTATTATTAGAAAGATAAACTACTCCCTTATATTAAAATTTTACTTTTTAGCTACAGTGTCAATTGCATGACAGTTAGACATTATTTTTTTCAATACATACTGACTATTTTAGAAATATGTATATTTTTAATGGGATTTGATTCAAAAGGTATGACAACACAGTTTGTTAGTTCTTTGAATCTTAACTGACAAGTGCAAGTTTGAGCCCCTATCCATTAGGCAATCATTTGTTGGTCAAGTGTAGTTGTATAAATCATTCTATTGCGCCATTTTGTGTATTGTATAGTGTCTCGTACATTGTATAATTGTACTGTATAATGTATAACATTTTATTTTATGTGGTTACTCCTTCGCATAACAAGATAAAATTCCATATAATGTTGTTGAGAAATTAATAGCTAGAGTAAATTACATTAGATAGAAAAATTACAGGTTTAATTATAAGGTTTGAAAAAAAGTACCTTTAGCCCTTCGGTTAAACGTCCGTTAAAAAATTCCGTCAAGTGAGTGTAAAGTACCATTTTACCCTTTAAGCAAAAATGTCATCTCTTTCATTTGTGCATCTTGCCCTAAACACAAAATACAAAGCACTACCACAATGTTTTCATGACAGACCTGCAACCAATGCTAGCTAGCGCAATATTGATGTCCGCTTTCTTCCTCCACTTTCTTCTTCTTCCCACCTCTTTACCTCTCTATGTTGATACCCACCCACCCACCCACCCCCACCCCACACACACACACACAAACACACGCACGCACGCACATATATATATATATATATATATATATATGTGTGTGTGAGTGTGTGTGTGTGTACATCTGTTATACGGGAATGAAGATGAACACATTTGATTATATCCACACACACATATACATATACATATACATATACATATACATATACATATACATATACATATACATATACATATACATATACATATACATATACATATACATATATATATGTATATATATATATATATGAGTTTTTTTCCAAAAGATGTAGTTATAATTTTATTTACTAAAATGGATTGTTTCAAAAATATTTACCAAATCAGTGTCAAACATATCTTTTATTTTATAAAAAAGAAAAATGAAGAAGAAAAAAGAGTTCACAAATCTCTCCACTATATCGCCAAGCATCTTTTATTTGCGACTCAATCTCATTGATGCTTCGACTACCGATTCATTCTGTCGTCAATTCCCCAACGATTGAAAATGATGTTTGACTTTAATATATTGTTCAAGCAACCAAGGTTCAAACTTATCATTCTCTCCTCTAACGATAATCACTCGATATTCATTTGGAAACCTCATGAAGCAAAAAAGGTGCAGGTCATCTTCAACCTCATAAAGCTCTGTGCCCTCACATCATCTCTCTTTCTCTCTCTCTATCTCTCTCTCTATGTCACACCCCCGCTTAAAGCGGAAACACGAGGATGTAACGGACGGGATCGTCATAACACATTGTTAGTTAACAGAGATGCATTAAATGATGAAAAGTCAACGTGTCATGACGTTCACCCGACACAAATAGAGACTTGTGCCGTGGTTAGTCAATTCCACGACAAACATAGCCAAAGAATAAAAAGAATTGTAAGTCCCACAACCCGGGAGCAAATGATCAAAACATGCATAACAAAGAAAATCCAATGTAATTGTCAGAAATATCCAATATGTTTAAATAATGCAAATCCTAAGGTCGTCGCTAAGGCAGCATCCCTAGCTATCCTCAATGATTGTTACCTGAAAAGATATGCTCAAAATGGTCAATATATTATTGGTGAGTTCGCAGGTTTAAATAGTAAACAAAATTGATGATGTGTAATAGTTTTGTAGGACATAGTGTAAACAGTTATAAACAAGCAACATCACATGTAAACATGAGTATCACAACCAAACCTACGACGTACACACAGATCTTGTCGGAACATATTCACCCTAGGGCCCGTTCCTGGCCAGTGTCAGTCCCAACTAATATACCAACAAACAAGGGTGGGGGTGTCAGCCCAATAGTACTATCAATACCTGTCCGTCGGTTCTAACACCGGAATTAAATAGTTGTAAATAAAGAACCACACAGCAAACTCATGCATGTACCAGATATACACTTACAAAACAGTAAACACAACAGTCCCAAAGAGTAAATGAGTTCATAGCATAAAAACGGGTGAGCATACTTTTCCCTCAAGTTTGTAAACAATTGAAATGAAAACGGGGCCGCAAAACTCACCTTGAATGTGATGGAATGAAATGAACAAAGGCTTTAAAGGATAAGAGCAACGCACGATCAAACACCTATTATTAATTGTAATTAAATCTTAAAATGCGTTCGACGAGAATAGATGTATTTGGTCGGTTCGGGTCCGACGCGCGACAAGCACACAATAGATATATAAATTCAATACACTATATAATAATATTATTAATAATAATGATAGTAATAATAACAAAGATATTATTTTTATTATTAATAAAATAAAATGTTAATAATAACAATAATAATAATAATAATAATAATAATAATACTCACAAAATAACCCACACACACCACTCGTATATATATATATATATATATATATATATATATATATATATATATATATATATATATATATATATATATTATCTTCATCCAAATTTCAAACACACACATATATACATATATATACACGGCTCACACACCAAAACACACACATGCCTTACGCACTCTATATATATAATATATAATCCATATACCCCCGCACATACTCGTGAACACACACCGAAACATACATATTTGTCACGCACACAACAGCCAAGGCTGTTGTGTTTTGCTCCTCTCGAACGACACACACACCACATACACGCTGCACACAAACTCCCCAACCAGCAGTGATGGATTGGTGGAGGTGGTGGTGGTGATGGGAGAGTGTGGTGGTGGTTAGAATGAAGAAGAAGGGGGTGGGGGTATGGGGTGTGGTGGTCGTAAGTTAACTTAATAAATTTTTTAGTAAATTACACTTTTCGTTCTTTAGTTTTATAGTAAATTTTAGGTTCCGTCTTTAAACTAAGAAAATTACAGTAAACATCCTTTACATATATAAAAGCTTGCACGTTTTATCATTTTCTCTAACGGCCGTCTATTTTAGACGTTAATTGAAGTCACGTGCTCCTCATGTGAGGGCAAAAGAGTCATTTTATACTAAAACTAAACAAATATAATAACTAAAATGTCTCACATAAATAAATAAATAACCAATCACATCCAGCCATATCACCCCCATCACTTGACTACTTTAAGTCTTTAACATGTCCACACCTCGACATCCTTTCTATAAAGTCTTCAGTGACTTCCTTCCGGCGACCAACCAACAACTCCGGCCATCTTTTCCGGCGACCACCCACCAACCACCAACTCCATCATCTGAAACACAACCTAACATTTTTACTTGCTTTCTCTCTTTCAAAACCTACAATATCACCTTCTGTACATACCCATTTCCCCATATCTCTTTCAGTTCACACAACAGCACCATAACCACTACACGTTCAACAATCTAGCTAAGATCTATGGTCAAACCCTTGAACCATCGCAGGTGGTGGTGTTTTTCGATGATAGGCGATGGTGGTGGTAAGATTAACTCGGCGGTGGACTGGATGGGTGGTGCTCGGCGGTAGGCTGGATGGGTGGTGCTCGACGCTGGGCTGGATGGGTGGTGCTCAGTGGTGGCAGCGATGGGTGGTGGTGGTGTTCTTGGCAGCAGGTGACGGTGGCATGGTTGAAGAAGAAAAGGGGCTAGGATTTTTCGGTGATTGATGATGGATGATGATGATGAACTGATGAAGATGTTTATGGATGATGATGATGTCGATAAGGTGGGAGATGGTGGGTAGGTTTAGTTTTAAATATTTTTAATTTTTTTATGTTTGAGATGAACTAAAATGACTATGACGACATGTCCTGATTTAATGGACTAAGTTAACGTCCGTTAGAGGAAAGGACGAAACGTGTAAGCTTTTATAAATGTAAAGGACGTTTATTGTATTTTTTTTAGTTTAAGAACGAAACCTGAAGTTTGCTATAAAACTAAAGGACGAAAAATGTAATTTACTCTAAATTTTTTATTTTTTTAAGCTGGGAGAGTAATATAGTCATTTTACACACAATTACCGTAGTTTTTTTAACGGCCGTTAAAGCGATGGACGAAAAGTGTTACGTTTATTCAAACATTAGGACTAAACTTTTAATTTTTTAATCTTATAGACGAAATGTAAAATTTGAGCAAATATCAGAGACAACACGTGTAATTTACTCGAATAACTATGAATAAATCAACTAGGCCAATTTCTTACTAGTAAATAATAATTAGAAATATGACTCATTTAATATTTTCTTGTTATTTCATAACTCTTAAATTTATCATATTCATCAGGGCTAAACTCCCGTTACGTCGCGTGAGGAAAACCTTACCAAAATATACTCTTCGCGAAGCAGGAGAAGTAAAACTAGTTATTACTAAAGATGATGTTTAAAACAAAATAATGAAAATAAACATTACAAGTGGTTACATTCTCCTTAGATGAGATCTTAGGACTCTGTCTATTAGAGCATTTACAGCAGGTCTGGTATATTTATGTGAGTGTAATCTTTAAATTATATGGAATTGTTGTAAGTGGTTGTGAGTGGAAGAGAGAGAAATGTTACTGTTTAATCTGTAAATTTAAGGAATTACTGTTCAAACCCTTATAATTTTTTAATATTTTTAAAAGTTGTTGCGAGTGTAGGAGAGAGAAAATGTAATGATAAAGGTATAAAAAAATATTATTTAATTAAAAAGATGAGAGAAAAAGTAGTGTTTTTAATGTAATTATATGGATAAAGATAAGGAATGGACTGTGAATGCTCTTAGTTTTCTTATGACTTCCCCAAAATTCGACTTTGGGATGGTTGAAAAAGCAACATGATAAACATGTCCACTAGATAAACAAAAATTTGACAAATAATAATACTAATTAAGAGATCGAGTGTCCATTTGAAAGAACATAACTAGTTATATTAATTACTGAATCAAGCGTTGGAGATTTATCACTTTAGGGTCTCAACCTTGTTTCAAAACCAGCGGCTTATCGTTTAGGATCTCCATATTTTTAAGAATTTGACTTATATATTCATATAATTATACTTATGATGAACTAACTAACATGTGTTGATCATTCACAGTTTTCCAACCTGATTAAAGAACTGTAAGATCTTGACTCAATCAATAATGTTCCACTTGGATTAGTAAATTAAGAAGTATAATTATAATAATTGTAGGTTTTATAGGTTTAGATTTTCTTGTATAGTCTTTTGAATAATGTGTTACCATTTTCATATTAAAGTAATTTTGGTGGTACTCTAAACTATTTAATTAGATAAGATAAAAGTATACACGTACGAGTATGTATATAAAATGATACGTAAACAAGATCAAATACCTCGTTTATCTACATCTATATTACTATATAAAATATCTCTTTGTCCTTTATTATAATTTCATAAAATTTTAAGACACCTAATACAAGTTTTAATGTGTACGGTATAATTTATCAATACATTAAAATTATATCTTTTAATTTTACCCTTAATAATCGCATTTAAACCTTGTTAATTTTGCTCATTTATAACATGTAAACCTTTATTTTTAATCTTTTTGAAAAAAAATCTAAAATAATATTTAAATGATAAATAAATTAAAAGATGAAATATAGTATTTTAAAACAATAAATCAATCAATCAATAATTATAATTATAATTATAAAAAAATATATGAATTAAGTTTGATTTTATAACATTGGGGTTAATTTTTAAAAACAAATAAAGGAGTGTAATTTGTATTTTACCTTTTAATAAAAATGCCTTAGTGAAAAGCAATCAGAGTAAGAGGGTTTAATTTGTTTTCTAACGATTAATATACGAGCTTTGGTGGAAAAATCCACCCGGGGATTAAGGGGTGGTGTTCCCAGATGAGATAAATTTTCATTTTACTCAAACTTTAAGATGTCTACTACACCTTATTAAGTATAAGGTACAAGTAATATATGCAATAGTTTTTATTTTACCTCATCTAATAATCTTTTTTTAATTAATACATATTCAATGCACATTATTAATACACTTATTTAATTCATTACATTAATTATTATCTTATTTTTTAATACTTTAAATTAACATTTACTATATATTTTTATAACAAACTAATATTTAAATTAATTATTATTTAAATATTTAAGTTTCTAATTACCAAATATTTTCTTAATAATAATAATAAGACCCAAATATAATCGGTGTTTAAGGTAGGCCGGCGAATACCTTGGTGATACTAGTCGCATCACGCGGGCCAATCAGCTATATATGACAAAAAGAAAAAAATATGAACTATTAAATCGTATGTTTTCTTAATGTTATCACAATACTTTTTTTCTTTAAATTAATTAAACATCTACTTTGTTTTTTCTATCGTTTGACACTTAACCCGTAAGACTTTTGGAACTAACTACAACGAGACTTGTGGCGTAAGCTAGTGACCAACGAGATAAAATGATTTTCAATTACAGACTCATAAGTGTTATTATATACATGTTTATCACGTTTTATTCTTGTAACATTGGAAACATATTCTTCGTGCTAAAAGATTTGACGTTAGTGAAGCTACAGAAATCCTCCATGAAGTTAAAATGTGTTAAAAATAGTTTGACAGATGACATAGAAGCATTAGGGTCACCGAAGGTCATTATGCACAATGGTATTCAAGTTTGTAAAAAATTCTCCTTCCATTAAAGGTCGAATGTTTAAATCCTATAATATCTAGGTTAAGTGGATTTAGAAGTATATTATAATCCATTTAGAAAAAAACACATCAGGGTCAAGCTGGGTTTGAGCTCTACTCAACATGTTTGATTCGTTTAAAATTGAACTATCAAAATTTAAAAATAGAAAAATAAAATGTAAAACACAAAAATGCTAAAACCCCAAAAGTCCATATCATTTATATCAACCCTTATAATAAGCCTATGAACTAGTATTGGGCCATAACCATATTGGGCCTCTAAACCATTGTGAATCCATAAGAGTTTCAACACAATCACAAAATCACAATTGCTCTCCCTCTTCCTCCATTCTTCACATCCATCCAACAAACTTTTCCGATCGCCGGCGATATGTCTCAGGTAAAATCTCCGGCCACAATATCAAATTCATCAATACTTTCATATAGAACATCTAAATCTCGAATCGAATTGATATCTGTTCCGATCCGTATTTCTTTTATAGCAGATCGAAGATGAAAACCTAGGTTTTGTGTTATTTGAATTCCAATTCAAATTTTTTGTATCTGAATTACGTTATTTGATTGTTATTTTGTTGGTTATCTGGTTTTAGGTTGATAACAGAAACACATCTGCTGCCAAACGAGCCAGAACTGATGGTATGCCCGATTACTGTTGGTTAGATTTATGGTTTATATAGCTTGTGTTTCAGTGATTGATTGTATGAAGGGTTTTTTCTTGAGGACGATGGTGCTGAATTCTTTTTTATCTTAAATTGTTGTTCCTTTGGGACGTTTGAAGAGTTGAATGATTAGGTTAACTCAGAAATTGATAAGAATTGCTTTAAGTGTGAGGGGAAAACCAATCACCACATTGCTATATTAAATTGTTTATGTGAGAAGCGTTTTGAGATTCTGAACCAAAATTACTCAGCAAGTTTTGATTGTTTAAAATTGTACATTGAAATCAGAATAGACTTTTGTTACAGGAAATAGGGATCATCTCTTTTAACAGCCACAGGGTTAGGCAGATATTGACTTTAGCTTGTTTTTATAAAGATGATATAATAGCTGTTGTTGAAGTCAGCGTAGAATGTGGATGTATTTTGTAGTTAATTTTGAGTTTTGAACGCATTGTTTTTTTCTTCTTTTAGCTAAGTTAGTTTTTGTTTTAGAACTCAATGGGCTGACAATGCATCGCAGGTTAGTTGAATGAAAGCTAGTTTTGAAAGTTATATCCTATCTATTTGGAGATGTGTTGTGATGGTTTATAAATTTATTTAAATTTATGTGTGTATCTGGTTTTTAAAGTGACGATCTTCATTGGGTATATTTATCATTTCAGGTGGTCGTAGAGAAGATGACTGGACCTGCCCAAGCTGTGGAAATGTCAATTTCTCATTCAGAACAACTTGCAATATGCGTAACTGCACCCAACCCAGACCAGCTGATCATAGTTCTGTAAGTTCTACATTCTGCTTACACTATAAACTTTATAGCAAGATTTTAATGGGAACCGGGTAGAAACTTGTTGATATTAAATAATAAATCAAATAAACCACTAATAGAATAAGCAAAGAACAGCTTAATGTTTATTTGTGAGAGATAGATTTACTCTCTTTTGACAATTTGTAAGTGTACCAACGCACTTTCAAACCCCTCTTATTTATAGTTTAGTTGATTTGAAATACCAAAACTACCTTCAATACTAGTTTAGACTTACCCCTGAAACACCTAATTTTGTTAATCTGGAAATGATTGTTGTAAGAGCTGGAATGGTTACAGATTTTTTCACTTGAAAGAAGAAAAGCTGCAATATTTGATTTTATATTGTTCTAGAAGTTCAGTGGTTTCCTATTTGTTGGGTTTGTGAAGGCTTTGGGCTTGGGCCCATGTTTAAGTTTTCTTGTTCATTACGTTGTTAACCCTAATTAGTCTCTATATATATCCATGTCATGCATTTGTAATCTTTGTACTGAGCAAATAAATAAAACCCTAGTTACAGCCCGTGGACGTAGGACACATCGACCGAACCACGTTAAATTCTCGTGTTCTTATTGCTTTCGTGTGCGTACCAGTGTTTTGTGTTTATTTCCGCTGCGTAAAGATACCTAACAACTGGTATCAGAGCATCAGGCTCTTGAAGATTTCGTACGAAACACGCCGCCGTGTACCTAGGGTTTCTACCGCCGCCGCCGCCGCAATCGCCTAGGGTTCTGCGCAGCAGCCGCCGCCGCCTAGGGTTTCTGAACCGCCGCCGCCGCAGTCTAGGGTTTCTGCCGTCGCCGCCGTCACCTAGGGTTTCTGCGCCGCCGCCTAGGGTTTTGGTTGGAAGTACCGGATCTGGTTTGTCTATCCTTTTGTTGACTGGTTATCAACTGTTCAGCGCGCTTGTTTTTTGAAGACTTGTCTCTGTTTTGCTATTATGGCTGAAGACGGGAAGACTGTGATCGAAAAGTTCAATGGCACTGATTTTGGTTGGTGGAAAATGCAAATAGAAGCATTATTATGTCAAAAGGATTTGGATATGGTACTGGAAAAGAAACCGGAGAGTATGGAGAAAGCTGAAGAAACAGTTTGGAATTCCAAGGACAAGAAAGCTAGAGCGGTTATTATGTTATCTTTGACGAAAAGCGTTGCTTTTAACATCATGAAAGAAACCACTGCAAATGGTATGATGTTGGCTCTGTCAAATATGTATGAAAAGCCGTCTGCAGCTAACAAGGTGTTCTTGATGAGGGAACTGTTCATGACGAGAATGAAAGAGGGAAGCTCAGTCACCTCTCACATTAATGATCTGATGTCTATTCTTACCAGATTAGAATCAGTGGGAATAAAATTCGATATTGAGACTCGAGCTCTGGTGTTGCTATCTTCACTGCCTGACAGTTGGTCCGGGACTGTAACTGCTGTTACAAATTCTATGGGGGCTAACGAAATGACATTTGAAAAGATCCGAGACATTGTGATAGGTGAAGACACACTTCTGAAAAGTGCAAATGTTGGATCATCTTCTGAGATGTTACATGTTGGCAGAGGATGGGAAAATAGCCGAGGCAGTGGGAGTCGGGGAAAGAGTTCAACTCGGACTCGAAAAAATGTGAGGTGCTGGAACTGCAACGAGGATGGACATGTTAAGAGTCAATGTCCAAAGAAAGGTCTAAACACTGTTGCTGAGGATGTCAATGATGGTGACGTGTTAATCCTTGAGGCTGAAAACAGTGTGGATTCTTGGATCATGGATTCTGGTTCTTCGTTTCACGCCGTACACAGCGGTGAAATGATGGTGAATCTGAAAACAGGCGATTTTGGGAAGGTACGTCTCGCCGATGGCAGAATGCTTGATGTAATGGGCATGGGTGATATTGATTTGGTGACTCCATTGGGAACTGCATGGAACCTGAAGAATGTCAAGGTGATTCCGGGTTTGAAGAAGAAATTAATTTCTGTTAGTAAACTGGATGAACAAGGATTGGAAGTCAGGTTTGGTGATGGTAAATGGAGGGTAATCAGTGGAAACCGGGTGATTGCTCGTGGTGATAAGCATGGGTCATTGTACATGGTGGAGGTACCTGCTGAGGGATTGATCAACCCGGTTAAGCAAGTCAAAGTCGGGTTCGCTAAATCTGCTGCTAAGAGAGTTCATTTTGCAAACATGAAGTCTGGAGCAGAGATTGTAGCTGAATGGGGTCAGAAGTCTAAACCAGTCAGAGGATTTTGTGACAGTGGGAGCATGGGGCATGTTTCGGGTACAGTCAAGAAGAATCGTTGGGTTTTGAAGACTAAGACTGGAAAATTCTCTCCTGGTGATTGTTTGCTGAATTTGGAGAGTGTTAGTGGTTCTCGGTGTATCTTTGAATCTGGTGGATCGTGTAAACCAGTTGAGACAGAGGATGGGTCGCTGGTGGAATTTGCCATGACTGAGTTGGAGCTCGGGAGAGCTTCAACTGGCCCTTCTGGTACTTGATGATGAGGGGTTGCTGCAACTAGGAGATGTGATGGAGTCTTAGCTTGTTCTTTGAGAACTGGAGGCTTGGAAGACTTGTTTAAAGATTACGAAGTTACTAGACGACTGGGTTGCTTTGAACTTGAATGGCGGGCTAGAATTTATCGCAAAGCCTTCAAGTGGGAGATTGTTGGGTTTGTGAAGGCTTTGGGCTTGGGCCCATGTTTAAGTTTTCTTGTTCATTACGTTGTTAACCCTAATTAGTCTCTATATATATCCATGTCATGCATTTGTAATCTTTGTACTGAGCAAATAAATAAAACCCTAGTTGCAGCCCGTGGACGTAGGTCACATCGACCGAACCACGTTAAATTCTCGTGTTCTTATTGCTTTCGTGTGCGTACGAGTGTTTTGTGTTTATTTCCGCTGCGTAAAGATACCTAACACTATTTACTTTTAATTTTTGTACCTGTTACTTTCCAGTCATAACATTAAACATTTGGTGTGAAAATCTTCCAAAATTTTTATTACGATCATGAACATTACCATGCTTAGAGTTTGAGATCTATTAATATTATTAGTTTCACGTGATGTTTCACTTTTTATATGTTCAGCATAATAGCTTTATCAAATGTCCATGCTACAGAAATCTGCTCCAAAACCAATGCAGACCCCGCAAGGCTATGGTTCTGCAGCTTCTTATGGTTCACCCTCATCAATGTATATTGGTTTACCACCTTATGGTTCATCTCTGTTTAATGGATCAACTGTGCCTCCTTATGATGTGGGGTCCGCGTACTATAATTATGGAACTCGTGTTTCTGGTGGAAGCCATTATCGACCCCTGCAGATTGCTGCTCCACCACCCTACTCTAGTGGATCATTGATAGGTAATAGTAGTTTATGAATGTCATTTCAATTATTTTATGTTTCATATTCTAGATTACTTTATATATAGAAAGGACAGGAAGCTTTTGCTTTGGTACCATATTAATAATCTAACAGTTGCATGATAGGGGTTTGGTTAAGGGGTCAGATTCAGGCTGAAATGGGTCTTTTTTTCTACAGGTTGGAAATGGTCGGGGTCCAGTTAATCCTGATTATAAAAAATATTATTATAAACAATTTAAGTTATTGAGTAAACAGTTTAGGACGTTTTATGCAAAAAAGTAGGCTTTGGAATTTTGGATTACTTTCAACTTCATTTGGACCATTTTTTTAGCTAAATCTTTTTGTCTTGTTTGAGATGAAACATAACTCCATCTACCGTACCTCCGTAACACTTCTTTTCTGCATCATTTAGCAGCTTTGGCATGAATAGAAAATGGTGATGACTGATGAGATGGCATTTTGTTTTGTTTTTTGAACTATGATGATGAGCCAATGAGCCCTGAACCCCTGACTGCTATCTCTCTCATGTTTTCGATAGAGATGCAATTAGAGCAATGTGGGTTGGGTTGGACAGACCGCCTGGGCTGACACACAAATAATTTTTGTTTATTTTTAAGAGTTTTATAAATAATTATTGTGATAAATATGATTACAAAAACAATATTATTTTGTAAATGATCTGATTCTTTGAATAAAAACAATTTAGGAGGTTGTATGTGTTAAAATAGACTTTGGGTGACGTTCACCTGTTTGATCTGTTCCTATTCATGAAAATATGTTGAAATTGCCACCTCTAGTTTCCGTATGTCCATGTTTAAAGCCTTAAACTATCAGGTTTTGGATTCTTTTGGCAGGTGGTATGTATAGCGTACCTCAGTTGATGGACCGCCTTGGGCTGGGCTTGCCCATGGGTCACACTGCTACGGTATATTTCAAATATTTTTCAGCATGTTAAATGTTTATATTAGATTAGAATCTTTTTGTATTCCCTTTTCTGCTTTACAAGTTTTGTGCTGTCATAGTATATAAATTGATCGGCTTTCACCTTGAAACTCAATAGGCACCACGTCCTGGGTTTTTCCCTGAGGAGAAGGGCCGAAAGAAAGGTATGTGGTTGACTGGTTCATATGCTTTTAAGGAGTTTTTAACCATTTGACAAACAATGTGGAGGATTGGATATTTGGAATTTTATTTTGTAACTAATGCTTTCTCTCTTTCTTTTTTCAAATTGTTTAGATGGAAAAGGTGACAATGACTGGATATGTCCAAATTGTGGAAATAATAATTTCTCTTTTAGAACTGTTTGCAACATGAGGAAATGCAATACTCCTAAGCCAGAATCTCAGGTATCAACTACGATGATTGCTTTAGTTTAGAGGTGGTAATTTAAATCCGTTCACTTACTAAACGTGTTGAATCAGTGTTTTTTCTCCAATTGGTCAAATAGAAAACATTTTGAAAGGACCAAATGGGTCAAACAGATCGAAACTCACACAAAGTGTAATGTTTAATGCATAAAACATCTAAATCATTAAAATAAAATTTTTAGTTAATTAGCAAAATAATCTAATTTATGTAGTCATGTTGACACACTAATTATCTACAAAGACTCTGGGAAAGTGTTTTTGGCCAACCAAGCCGAATCCAACCTATTTGGCCTACAAAATTATCAATTTCATCCAATATGACCCATTACTCAATTCACCCAACCCCACCCATTTGACCTATGTTGCCAATGACTAACTGTAACTTTTTTCCCCTGTTATATTTAGGCTGGAAAATCAGGCAAGAGTTTCAGTAAGTTGACTTTTGTCTGCTTAATTTTCTGTTAGTAACATTAGTATTTGGTATCCATATTTATGTGGCGCCATTTTATTTATAGAATCAGATATGCCTGATGGGAGCTGGAAATGTGATCAATGTAACAACATTAACTACCCTTTTAGAACCAAATGCAACAGACAAAACTGTGGTGCTGAAAAACCATCAGATTCCCAAAAATCTCCTACAGAAGAAGCAACAGAAGAAAATGCTCAGGTCTGTTTTGTAATGTATTTAATTTTATTGAACTTGAAAATATCTTTGTTTTTATTTTCTTGTAATCTCTTTCAATGTGAAGTGAAAATATTTTTTGGTAGGCATATAAGTCTGCTGATCATGCATATCTGTTTGACCTTCAATCTTCTCGGTTTCTCATTTGTGTATAGTCTTTGTTAGAGGTGGCAACTTTTGTCCTCTTTACTTGTGTATGGGTTGATCTGGGTTGTATTTTGTTTCAAACGGGTCCAAAATCTTTTTAATGCGTACCTCCTAAATTGGTTTTGTTCACATATTTAAATTTTTATCATAAATATTTTGCTATTATACTCGGTAATTGATGCATCAATTCTGTATAAATAAAATGGACAAAGAGTGTTTGCTGGTCAACTAAAATCAACCTTTACCAGAAATGACCAGTCTCAACTCGATTCTGTTTCAACTGAAAAGTTTATAATAAATGAAGAAAAAAGTTTGTTATCTACTTTCACCCTCATTATCCATCTACCAAAAAATTGGCAAAAAGTGTTTGCTGGTCAATCCAACCTGGTTTGAGGTGTACCAGAAATGTAATGTTTCTTAAATTAAATTTCCTTTTTTAATCATCAAGAATGGACAAGTGTTTGTGCGTCAACTAAACTCGTCTCTACCCCTTTTGACCTGTACCAGAGATGACCTGTTTTTAACCTGATTCTGTTTTCAATTCACTATAATTTCTAAAATATAAACAAAAGTGTATTCGAATCAATCCAACTCGACCCGACCCATTTCAACATGTACCAGAAATGACCCTTTTTAATGCATTGATAAATTTTAAAGAAATGGACAAAAAAGTGTTTGTAGATAAACCCAACAGGCCAACACACCTGGCCCGTTTGGAGTTGTACCAGAAATGACCCATTTACACAATCACTTGACCCGCCTTTTAGCCACCTCTAGTGTCTGTTCAAAGTTGTTATTTGTTAAAATGGTACGGTCATCTTTTTATTAATCTTGCATTTATTTACTGCTCCAGTGAGTACACTAGGATGTGTTTGAGAACGTCCAGAGTCGTCCAGCAGTTGGTCTGAAAGTCAGTAGGTCATGTCATGGTCGTCGTTGTGTTGCTGCGGTTATCAAGTTACTTCGTTATGGTTTATGTTGTCACTTTGTATTTTCAATCAAGTTGGTATTGATGGTCTTTATATTGTACCGTTTTCAACATCTCATTTATTAAGCAGGTATGTTTAATTGTTTAAATATGTCCATTTGGTAACATGTTATTAATGTTTTGTTGATATACTGAAGTCGATTGCTTACAGGTACGGGTCAGGTCTTTATCCCGAGCTTTTAATATTTTTTATATTTCTAGTTAATGTGTCAATTATGTTGATCGAAGTTATATATTTCAATAATAATCTGAATGTAGGTAGTGTTCACGTTCTGGTTTGGTTGGTTTTGATAATATTTTTATGTCTAACCGCTAATTATGTTTTTGGGAAACGATGAAACCAAAAAGGCCTGTTTGCTGATTTAGCTGTTTAATTGGTTTATTTTATGACCATTTTAACATTTTTTAGCTGACGAAAAAAGAAAACAAGATAAAGCTTTTTTTGTTTTCTAAATTGTTTTAAATCATATAAGCGTTGCAGGTCAGATCAGATGGTGTAACAGGTCTGGTCAAACTTGGCTCAGAGACAACATGTTATGACCAAATTGGGTTTGGGTCAAAATGTACTTCCGAGCATGATATATTTGCTTTTGAACTCGACTTGGTTTTTTTTAAAAGCTTGAAAATGGGTTGGCCAGCTCTATATTTGCTTTTATTGCGGGTGGCAGTGTCAGTGTGGGTGGCGATGACGACGACGGTGTGGGTGGCGATGGTGGCAACGCCCTCTGTGGTGGCAGAAGTTTGTAGGTGGTTAAGACACCATCGTAGCTTGGTGGTGCTCGTACATTTGAACTCATTATAAGTTAGAAAGTTTATAATTAGCGATGATAAAGTTTTATATTTATATCTAGTCACAAGTAGATATCCCTGTATAGTACCTAGGATGCAGTTAATCATAGATGTAAGTGTTTGTTGTTTTCTAGGTGTGCATTTAGTCTAGGTGATGATCTTAGATGCCTTAAGTATTAGATGATGATGTTAACTTCATTCTAGGTGTGCCTAAGTTGCCGCTAGCGGTTAGGGTTGGTTACTACAAACTAGTGTAGTCGAGGAAGAGCCTTTAGTTCTAGAGCGTGTCATTTAGTGTCATTTAGTCGTAGAACGTGCCTTTAGCAACACAAAATGCCTCAAGTCCTAGGTGCACCTTTAGTTTGGATGCCTTTAGTTCAACTATCTTTAGTTTGGTTTCATTAGCCATAGGAATTTTCATGTGTTTACGCTCCTGTTTTCTTCTCGCTAGTAATTTGATATGCCATTTTTTCTCCGTATATGTTGCATGCATTATGTTTTTTGAAAAGATGTTATTGTGAGCTGAGGGTCTCCTTGAGTGTGGTCTCGTTATGCCTTGGGTATTTGTAATGTTGCTCTCATCTCATCTTTCTTCTTTTCTACCCTTACTATTTGTGTGGAATTTTCCCGGATATGTTTTAATAGATCCAAAATGAATGTTGTGTATTTAGTGAACTTAAATTAATCAGTTTTATTGTTTTAATACATCCAAATAGATGCTCAACAAATTTTATTTGTTCAAAATAATCTATTTCTTGGCAATTGGGTCCTAATTGACACCTTAGGATAGTCATTATTCATATTCGTAAATATCAAACATTTCTAGTGATAGCAGTAAAATTATTTTTTTCTGACATGAACACTTACATATCCATCAGATGATTATTCTCAAATTTCTCTTGTTTTTATTACTCTACAAATAGCATAAGACAGTGATATATTTTCCCTTTAAGAAGTCTAAATGTCTAAACCATTTTTGGTAAGAGAGCATTTATATAACACAAATAAGAACTATTTCAATTGTCACTTTTATTAAGGGAGGTAAACATTATTAATCATGCAATGAAGGTTGTACTCTGTGCTTATTTTATTGTGCATGGGCAGATTTGGAAATATCCTCTAACATCTTCTCTTTAATGAGCCTCCTCATGATCTTGCCCGAGGGTGATTTGGGTATATTGTCTACAAAATGAAGCACCCTCACCTTCTTGTATTGTGCTACATTATTAGCAACGTACTTCATTATATCTTCTTCGGTCTCTTTGGCATCTTTGCTAATTACCACATGTGCCCCTGGTATTTCACCTGCCTCTTTATCTGGCAACCTACATAAATCAATATTTATCATCTTTTTATTCATTTTTATTAAATAAATAAAGTAAACAGTAATAATGGGGTGTGCCTTTGTCATATGACTACTTTAACTCGTCTAAAGCCTAAATATTTTTAATTGTATATGTAAATCTACATACGAATGACGATACATACATGAACTTATATGGGGTATACTTGGCATGTCACATGTAAATGACAGAGAAAATAAGCTGACAAGGATAAACAAACAATCAAGACGGGTATGGAACTAATTTTGGAAAATTTTGGCGGGGCTAGAATGATTATAAGATTAACTACTTATTAAGGGTCAACCACCTGATTCTTTATCTAAATATATTAACATATTATATATATTCAAAAAAATATATCGTGAATAGTAAGTAAAAATAAATTTTGTAAAATATTAGAATTATAGAATTGTTATAGGTATAGTTTGAGTATTGAATATTTTAAATCACTTAAAAGCATAGTGGAATCTTTAAAAATATATAAGTGTGTTTGGTATATTATATGGAATGGTTTTAAGTAGTTGTGAGTGAAGAAGAGAGAAAATGCTATTGTTGATTGGTATATTTAAAGAATCACTGTTCAATCTTTATAAATTTTTTAATATTTTTGAAAGTTGTTGTGAGTGAAGAGAAAAAAAAAGTAATGATAAGGGTATAAAAAATATTATTTAATTGAAAAGGAGAGTGAAAATGTAATGATTTTTAGTGTAATTATATGAATAAAGATAGAAAACCCACTGTGAATGTTGTTATAGCGAAAATATAATATCTGTGTCACGTAATTTTTATTTAAACAAGTAACTTTCACCACATTATGAGATAAATAAGTATGATTATACCGCTAGTGCCCTAGGTATCAAGTGGGCATATAACATCATTTGGATATTCATATTACTAACATTCGTCTAACATCTTATTCATTATCAACACTAGTATCACATTAGTTTAAAATCGTCATTATCAGTCATATATGTAGTTACCCCACTACCGCAGCATCTTCCACCGCGGGATGTCCCAAAAGTATTCCCTCCAACTCCGCAGGTGCAACCTTAATCAAATTTCAAAACCGATTAATACTTAATCTAATCTCAATTACATTCAAACTTACAGTAAAACAATTATACCTGAAACCCTTTGTACTTGATCAACTCCTTCATACGATCAACAATGAACACATCACCTTCATCATCAATATACCCAATATCACCAGTATGAAGCCACCCTTGTTCATCAATCGTTTGAGCTGTTTCAGTTTCATTCTTGTAATAACCTTATCAAACCACCACAAACAGATCACAAGTTCAAAACACAATCAATCTCTTACGAATTCATAAATCATCATCAATTTTGCTCTACCTTTCATCACGCATTGGCTTCGAACACAAATTTCTCCAGGAGTATTTGAAGGTAGCGATCGACCTGTATCAGGATCGACGAATTTCACCTCCAGATTCGGAAGAATGTATCCAACCGATCGTTTCTTCGACGTGTGATGACCTCTTCTCGGATCTCCATGTGTTAGGGTTATGCAACTGTGTTCCGTCATCCCATACGCCTGCAAATCGTTGAACAACAACACTAATTGAACATCAATCGGTTAGATCTGAAGCTTAATTCCATGAAATTTCGATTTTGATCGTGTTTTTCACCTCCTGAACGTCGATCTGAGGGAACTTCCGTCGAAACTCCTCGTAGATCTCCGGCGCCAACGGTGCAGCAGCGGTCATAACCGATCTAAGCTTCAGCTTCTCGAGATCTTCATCAATCGGATGTTTCACCAACCCTAGAAGAATCGGAGGCACAATTGGTGCAAAAGTAACCTCATGTTCAATCAACGCCTTCAACACCGTCGATAGATCATACCTCCCCATCACCACCACTTTCCCTTTGTTCCTCAACGTCGCACACAATATTCCAGTGAGTCCATAGATATGGAAGTATGGGATCAACCCTAGGATGGTGACTTTTCCGATGAGGTCAGGGCCTACGCTGAAGAGAGTTGAGCAGAGGTTTGCGACGATGTTGCGGTGAGTTAGCATTACGCCTTTTGAGAGTCCTGTGGTGCCGGAGGAGAACGGTAGGGCGCAGAGGTCGGTTTGGCTCACTGCGGTTTCGATGCCGTTGTTGCTGGCTCGTTCAGCTGCTTCGAGTAGCTCGGACCAGAAGATGGTGCCCTGGACTCGTTCTTCTCCGATTACGATCACCGGTAACCCTAGTTCCTTCACCTGGTTTGTTATACACCGTGATTCGATGTAGCGGTGAGCAAATAACCGACTTAATTAACATGTAATGAACATTAATTGATGATGATTCGGTCGAGGTGTTGGTTAAGACATAAGTGATTAAGTGATCATGCGGTTTCGTTTCGGTTTTGATATACGAATTAATCGAACTTAAGTGAATTTTTCAATATACAATAAATTTAAAATAGTTGAGTGAATTTTTCAATATACAATAAATTTAAAATAGTTATGAAATTACGAGAAATTTTTTATTAACTTTTTAGTTCACATTTGTAAAAATATATTTACATAATAGGATTGTAAAATGTTGAGATTGTAAATAATTTACTCTTTCAAGTTCCCAAGGTTGTGGTACATTGATACTTAACCGAGCTAGCGATTTTAGTTTTGAAAATGATCTTAACCGCATCGAACCGTACCGTGCACATCCGTACTTCAATCTTGTTAATAATATCCGCGTGTGATTTGGGTTCGGCAATGTGTGATCTAGTCGTTTTTTAAGTTAGTAGAATTTGAAATTTTTTCACTTCAGTTCAAAATTTAGTTTTCGAGTTAGATTCGGATAATCAATACCCGAAGGATGTTTTATCAAAAATAATAAATCAGACCGGAGTTGTTACATATAATCATGATAGATATAGACTAGTTTTCACTTAGATTGATACCTTATTGTAAGTGTGATTGTCGGTTACAATAAGTTTGGCTTCAGCTAAGTCGACTTGTTTCTTGATTTCAGACGAGTGGCTTGATGGATTTGCGCCTGAAAAGACACTACCCGCGGCCATTATACCCAAAGCCACAATCGCGTATTCAACCACATTCGGGAGGACAACCACCACCACGTGGCCTGTTCTCAAGCCAAGTGACCTCAACGCCTTAGAAAACCTTCTTACATCCCTCACAACTTCACCATGAGTATATGACTTTTTCGTAGTAGCATCCACAAATGCTACATAATCGGCATATAGGTCTGCATCCTTGAGCACGAATTCTGGTAATGTGAGGTTGTCGGGAATAGGGACCGAAGGGTATCGGCTTTGGAAAACAATTTCTTCATCATTGTCTTTTGTTAATGTTTGTGTTGTTTTACCCATAATTGATAATTAAGGTAATATGAAAGAGGATGATAGAATTAGGGTATATATTTATAGAAATTGGGGCAACTTTTGTTGGTACCATGGTCCTTAGAATGGTGAGTGTGTGTGGTTTTAGGATGAGGTTAGGAATAAGGTGGAATTGTTATGGTATTTTTTTTAGGTTGGAGATTGTTGAATCATATCATTTTACACTTTTTGCTGATTTTTATTATTAGAAAACATTTATTTATTTGTTCATATAGGTTCTAATCTATAAATATTTGAACATTATTGTCATATTTGTTAAAGTATGATATCGTTTTAAAAGGGCATATTGAATAATAAGAATATAATATCTATATAGTTTTAGACAATTTTTTGTATTCATCTACTTTTTAAGAACAACAATAGCCGCACAGTAAAGGTTTGAATATGGTTCTCTTGGAAAAATTAAAACAAGTTTAAATATCTAGTAAATTTATAATTTAACAACTAGTATATAGTATGAGAATAAAGATATAGATGTCATTATTTAGCGAAGGTTAAGATAGTGTTCTAAAATTTAAATTGATAGTCGAATTAGTATCACGGATTATTCTTTGTCAGCATGCCTTATAAATAACTCAGCGAGCAAAAGAAAGAGACGTGCATTGATGGCTTCCACTGATACTATCTGCTCGCTCAAACCATCATGCTCATTTGTGACTGGCTCATTAGCTTGTAGCCGAACAGACAACACCGATGATTCATTGTTAACCGTTGGTTTTTGAAAACGTCACTATGGTAGTATGGTGTATTGGTATGTATTTTAATTGCAAGTTATTATAGATAGTTTCAAAACTTTATTTGGGTTGGGCTTTACAAAATAAAGCCTTCAAAACTGGCTGGCCCATATTCATGCACCGACCCAAGTACCCAAATACCAAATACATTCGGTGATAGTTTCATATATAAAAATTGGTGTGGTATAATTGATTATCTCATATAAAAATTGGTGTGAATTTAAATCAGTATAAGGCTAGGTAGTATTTAAAGAAACAAATTGTTGTTAAAAAGTTAATTATGCTATCTTGTTATGACCGCCGAAAATTAAAAGAAAAAAAAAAGCATTACGATAAATAGAGTAAGTTTATGAGCTGAAATTTATGCTCTCTTGTATTTTCTTTTAATTGACAAGAAAGTAATTTTGAATTAGAGTTTCTCAAGGAACTAGATACATTTTTTAAAAAGGTTAGACATTCTCAATCAGTCTACTTAGCCCCAGTTTACAATGTGAGGTAAATCAAGTTTATTAAGTAAACTATTCAAATGGTCAGTGGCGGAGTTTGAAAAACATCATAGGGGGCAGAGCCGAAACTATATATTTATTAAATTATTTACACTATCATATCGAAAATTTACACTACCGAACCGAAAATTAACACTACTGAAGAAAAAAAGAGGGGCGCCCCCCCCCCCCCCCCCCCCCGACCCATACTAAGCTTCGCCTATACAAATGATGGTTTAATCAAAAGCTAATGCAACAATGCAAGAGGAACCTTTTTATGTATAAGTCGGATTCCTCTCTAATAGTGTTTATTATTGAACCAGGTCTCATATTCAACATGTTGGGAGGCAAATAGTTTCATTTTATCATGAATGCAAATTAGGCAAGTTTGGGACGAATGTTAGTAACGCGAATCTTATACCCATTGACTATACGATTACTCATTACACGTTGGGTATTTGGTATAACTGTCAGTATCATGTACATCCATTTAGTTAGTTGAAAAATACCCCTTTGGGTTTTCATCCCACTTTTTTCTAAATTTTATAACCCAATGGATTAAAAATATAAAAAATTAAAAGTTAATGAATATAACTCTATTACTCGCGGACATATTAAAGTAAACAAAAAGGATAATGCTTGCGGGTATGTTCAGGTAAATGGGTCCGTCTATATGCATGAAAATTTTTAAAATATATCTCATGTATGACCACATACATGAATACTCATCTTAAATATCTTTGAGTTTCAGTTTTGACATGTTTGAATTCATTTGTGATCCCCCTACATTTCAATACATATAAAAAATTCTTAGTAGATTAAGTTGTATTCAAATATTTTATGCATTACTAGCTTATTATATTTATAATATCAACTATTTAATATATTCATTGTCATCATCATCGACCCCATCTTTCTCCGGTGTCATTGGAGCATAGTCACAATCTCCATCTAATTCCGCCGGAGCATAGTCATAATCTCCGTCTATACTTAGCTGCTATTGAAGCTCCATCTATAAATAAATAACACTTTGGTCTGATTGAAGGATTAACTAAACATGAGTCTGTCTATTTATGTTATATATTTCAAAAAGGGTGAGGTTATTCTACAAAGTGTATTTTTGCTATAAAATATGAGAAGACATAATGAGGTTAAAAAAATCACAAAAAAAATTATATCTTACAATCTAAATCGAATTTCAAAAAATACTTCGGAGTCTCTGTTCCTCTCGTCGTCCTCTTTAATAAAAAAAATAAAAAAAATTTCATTGTGTCTTTTTATGACACAATGACACAATGACGTCATTGCGTCTTTCATAAATGACACAATAAAAAAACGTTAATTTTTTATTTTTTTATTTTTTGTTTATTTTTTTTTCTTAGTGAGGACGGCTAGGGGAACAAAAGCTCAGAGTTACTTTTTTGAAATTCGATTTAGATTGTGAGATATAATTTTTTTTGTGACTTTTTTTGACATTGTGTCTTTTCACATTTTGTAGCAAAAAAACACTTTGTATTTGAACCTTTTTCTTTTAAAAAAATTATGTGTGTTAGTTTAAACCCAACTTCACTCTCATCTAGTCTAATATTTAACGTCATTCTCAGTATGAAAAAGAAAGTAAAACTAGTATAAATGCTTTGAAATTCAAAAATCAAAAGTGAAATATTCTAAAGGTCCTTAAAAGTATCTCTTTAAATCATAGCCAAATTTCTAATAGCAATGATTTGATTTATCTTTTTTATTTTTTGAATGACCTTGCTCTTTAATTTTATATCATATTTCAAGTGAGACTTGATCCAAATATTATTTGAACGAGAGATATATACATTTGTTACTAAACTAGCCTAATATTTATGATTTGATTTATCTTGTTTGCTTTTATATAAATAGTGAAGTATTTTATAATATATTTTAAAAAGCATAAAACTTAAGTTTGTTTACAAGTTTAATTTAAGTATTCAGTTTATAAACAAACATTATATATTATTTAAGAGAACAGTGAAATATTTCGGTCTTCTCCCTATAATCTCTTTAAAAATCATGTATAACATAAATTGTATTTTATTTGATTTTATTGATTAGCATTAGCGGAATATTGGTGGGTTTTATAACTTTTCCAGTGACATTTTCTGAAGGTTAAAAATACAATTAACTATTTAGGTAAAATGAATTATATTATGCAAAACTATAGGAAAATGCAAAATGGAAAGTGATAATGGATAGCGAAGCTAAAGGCCAAGTTGAGAGAAAGATTCAAAAGTAATTCACTTTTTGCATTTTTCAAAGAAATCTCCTCAAAAGAATGTCTATAATAACCAGTCTTGTTTATATAACAATAAATTATCTAAACCATTTAAATTAAGACACATGAAATTTTTTATTTTGCATGCATCTTTTAGAACTTTAATTTAGTAAATCATACAAAATAATACTTTTAAATAATTATATCATTAGAAGATACCTTTAATGCCTTCAAAATTTATTCTATGTTATTTTAGGAAATTATTGAACCAAAGTTTGTATTTCCTTACAAAAGCATATCATTTGTTTTATAAATGTATAAAAGATTATGAATTAATGTATACTTAGTTATTCTTATATTAGTTGTGTTTACCAATATGGATTAGTTTACAATAAATTATATGGTAAATAGTTGCTGTTAATAATATTGTTTAGATCTTTAACCACCTTTTAATAATTAAATTTTCTTGAAAACAATGATACAACAAATCAGACCGAACCTAACTAACCCAAGCGATTTACTTTTTCGATTTACTTTTTTTTTTCTTTTTTTGTGAAACCGTAGTTAACGTTTTGTTGGAGGATTTTAGTAAAAATATTTACAAATGTTCTAGAACAAAATATTTTTATTATGTATGATATTGGCTAAAGTACATTAGTTTGACTGCACACGTAAAAGAGAGATTATGTTGTGCATTCGATTCCATTCAACATAATGATGGTCATAATGATTCATGATTACCATTTTACCCACCCCTAATCATTATTACCTCAAATCCCAACTCCTCTTTCATATCATAACCAACCCCCACCAACACTTCTTGACGCAGATTCAATAAAAAAATTATATTTTTAAGAATATACATAACCTAATTTATTCAAGAATAAATTATTATTTTTTTCTTATGTTTTAGTCACATCTGTTTATTTTTATTAAAAATTTTTTCTGCGTATGACGCCCCGAGGTTTTAAAATATTATCATTTTCATCCAAATAAGTTAAACCCGTTAATTTAAATTGTTAAATAATTTAATTGACAAAATTATTCTTTAAACTTCAAAACAAAATCTCTTAATTTTATAACCATAAACGAGTGGAACTGAATCACAATATAAGGGAGATTGCTATTAGAGACTATGGTCTCTATTATACAATCCATTCGCAATGAGTTCTCGACCCCCACAAGAAACGGGATCCATTATCTTCCCTTATCGATGAAGGCGACAATCTCATGATTTAGTCATAATGATTTGTTCAAAGATGAAATGTTTGATTTATGTTTCGTGAATGGACAATAATATGTGAATTGAGTTTTAACATAAATATGTTAACATAAATTATGATTTTGTCTTTATATGTAAAATTACATAATCACCCCTTTTAATGGTAGATGGTTTAACATTCTAAATTAACGGAGTTAATTTTCTGGATGAAAATGATAATTTTTTAAAACCTTGGGAAGTCAAATGAAAAAAAAAATTCTATTAAAATGACAAATGTCACAGAGAGGAAACAATAATGCACTCTTTATTCAATTTTGATTTATGATTATCAATTAATCTACCTCTAATCACTACTTGAAAACCGAACTAGATTATGCCATCAAACCGATTAAACCGAAAAAGTTTTCTTCTTATCGTTCGTTTGGATTGATAGACATGACATTCCACGCTGGCCATATTTCCACGTACGACTATGTGATTTTTGGTGGGTTCGCCCAATGGTCTTACAAGCGAAGAACCAAGCAGGAACAATAAACCGCCAGCATCTCCAATAAAAATCTTACTTGTAAAGTATGGTTTAGAAGAAGGTCAGAACGAATACAAATCTTACCCTTAACCAATGAGATAAAGATGTTTTTAACGAAACCCCAACTCAAAGAAGAAAGAGAAAAACAAGGTGGAAGGTTTATGTAATAATAACACACAAAAATATCATGTAACACATAATACATAACAATACAAAAAAAGAAAAAAGAAAAGAAGACATGCACCATCATGCAGTCATGCATGAACTAAGAATATTTCTGAATAATTTAGACATAAACATAACACAAAAGACAATACACTGGAAAAAAAACGCATTGCAAATAGCACCTAAAACAACATGTAACACATGGCGCATAACATCACATATAAGGACAAAATATATACATAAACACACCTAAAGTAAAGGTATTTTCAAACATATCTAAAGACCTTGGAGTACCGAAAATTAACAAGATAGATAGGCATACACAAACACACATAAATAAAAAACCGTTATTAAGAATATTAATAAAACGAGTCGCAGTAAAAGTTATTGAAAACAAGCAAAATCGATATGTTTCAAGTAAACCAAAAAAAAGACTGGACATGAGGTGAATAAATCATCGAGAACTACAATTGTTTGCGTAGACTTTCATTTCCATTTTTTAGAACTGTAACTGAAATGTTCATCTAACGTCCTCATATTCTACACCACAACTAAATTTACATTAATTCGTTATAAACGGGACTAAAACCTCTAAAAAGGAATATTCATCGTTTTAACTTTAAATAATTTTATCCCTAAACCCACCCGCTCTTTCATAGTTTTATTTCCATTTGTTGGTCAAAATGTTTGAAATACTCAAATGGAAATCGAAGTATGTTTTGGTTAACAACTATATATGAAAATAATAAAGCAAAAGAAATAGTAATGGATAACTATTCATCTTAATTAAAACCTTTTCTTTTTATTATTATGTTTCTCGACATTTTTTCTTTTGTTTTTATATTTCTTGCCAGAGTAAACTTTTTGTCTCCCATCATATAAAACTTATGGGGTCAATTTTTGTGTTATTCAGAATATTTTTTTGTGTCAAAAATATAAACCACAACCTAGACACACTAAAAATCTTGTAAAGCGAAAACAACCCGTTTTACCTGTTTATTTAAATGCGCCAAACTGGTTAACGAGTCGTTGTTAGTAAATAAGTTGTAAACGGGTTAATTGGGTTGGTAGCTTGTAATAGATGAGTTAAGCAGGTCGTAAATGGGTTGATGAGTCAGCTTGCTTAATCGGATGGTTAATTAAACAATTCGACCTGAATATGTACCCATTATTAAACACATTATATACCTAGTAAAACCTACGTACCTAATTTAAACCGGTTGAATTTACAACGATTGAAATAACATATTTAAAAAAAATTAATAAATAAATAAATTCAATAGGTTTTCATGTATAGATTCATTGCTCTTGTTTTTTTATTCAATTATTAAATGGATGGTGGTACGTTGGGTGTTCATGGAGTGTGGAGTAGAAGACAATCCAGTTTGGTTCTTGGCTATAAATTCTTTTAATAAAATCGATTTTTATATATGTGTATGTAAACTTAAACAATTTTGTTCTGTATTTATATTTACATTTTCAAATTTAAAATTTCAAAGTATTTTTTTTTCACTTCACAATCTAATTTGAAACATTTTTAATTTAAAATTTTACCAACCAAAATCAATGGTGATTTGGCTCAATTGAGGCGTATATACGTTCGTTTGTTACGTTTGCTTGACCCTTGATCAATTCCCAATCATAAAAATTCTATAATACTAAATACATTATTTTGTTACATATTTTTGTTCCTTCCAAAAATGAATTCAACCCGATGAACACTCTACTCGGTCTTCATACTTAGGATTTATCTCTCTTCAATCCTGCTACTGCAAAACCTGCTACTGAAGAAAAGAAAACTTGAAGGGCCTACAAAAAAAAGATATACTTTTATGTATTTTATTATATTCTTTTGAGTATAAAACTTTTATGGGTGTGTTTTATAAACAACAAAAACAAATGTGTATTGGTTTGGTTAAACTACCACCATGAAATAAAATATATATTTTAACTTGACTTCACCAAACCATTCTTGGCTTAAGTGGCAACGTAGAACACCTTTGAAGTAACCATTGATAGTTTATATATCCCACACTTTTTTATACAAATTTAACGTATCATTCATTCCCATGATTTTTAATTTTTAAAAACACGGCTTCTTAATAACAATTAAAATGTTTGTTATCTTAATCGGGACGGGTCTGATTTTACCTGATCCACTTTTAATCTATCGTGTTTACAACCTCATTGATGAAAGTTTCTGGATACATCAAATCACAAGTAAAATTTTAATTTATATTCGTGTTCAATAAAAAGACATTCTATATGCTTTAACAAGTTAAATAAACAAATACAGATATGGCCCTCATAAAATATATCATCGGTAAATTAGATTTAGTGTTTTAAAAACCGAACGACCCCAATAGTTTAAGTATGATGTTATTAATTTAATTAAGAGCTATTACACTAAACAAATGTTGTAAAAACCGATAGAAAAATATTGATGCTTGCCTCCTTACTTGTTAGCCGATCAGTTTTTGAAATCATCAATTATGGGCGTAAACGAACTGAGTTGAGCCCACACTCAAGCTTGTTTAAATTCTGCACGCCTCAAACTCAATCTCGAGTTTGTTTAGGTTTGGCTTGACTCGTTTATACCTATGACTCTGGTTGAACTGTTTGATTACCAAACCCTCTCAAGTGTGATTATTCGATATTGATTTGATTAAGATATATGAGTCATTTGTCATAAGAAAAACAGTAATATTATAGGTTACTTTTTGATTGTTGGCCTTTCACTTTCTTCATAACTACAAAAATTCAATCATTCATAATTTGGTCAAGAAATCGTGGGTCTCTCTAACTTGACATTTGGTCATAGTTGTGGGTCTCCCTTGTTCATTGTTTTTTGGATCAAGCTACTACATGATTAAAGTTAAATAGCACATATCATCTTTTCTCCTTCGAAATGTTAAAACTTAATGATTAATAATGATTGTATGGTGTATTGTATATGTTATGTATAGATTAGTTATAGTGTTTCGTTTGTATTTGTTTACATTTGTGTATATACACATATAAGAGTCCAGTGTAAAAGTTTACTCTAAATGTTTATTTAGATTTAAAATATTTATAACTTTTACATTGTTTACGTTATTTTATAATAACCATAATTACCTCTTAAAAAATTATATTACTCCTGTTGATTGTATGTTTCATGGTCATCACCACTACTAGGGCATTTTTAGTTGAGTCATGAAAAAATGAATTGCGAACCGTTGAATGGAGTCCCCAACCGAGAACACTGGTCCCATGATTTCTGGGAAAAATTCTAGGGCAAAAACAATGAACACTCACCAATTATGAGAAAAATGGGATGTTTATCCCCACTATTACTTTATGCATTAATAGTTGTACATGGTCATGTGGGGAAAATAATGAACGATTACTGTAAATTAGTAAAAACTGCTCATGTAGTGTTGATATGTCATCCGAAAAAAATGATAAAAATGGGACTATTACCAATGTTTTCAGATTCGGATCGGACAGTGAACCTAACACTTTACTGGTCTGCTGGTCGGACCGCTTCGACCGGTCGGACCGGATATGAGAACTGGATAAAGTTATAATATTTTTAACAAATATATGTAAAACAAATACTAAAACATTTAAATATATATATAAACAACCGATACAACCGGTCTGACTCCCCGTTCGACCAGTCCAACCACCGGTTTAACGCCAAACCGATTTTAAGCACCGAAGCAGACCGGATTGGGATCGACCGGCTGGTCCGGTCCGGTTTTTAAAAACAATGACTATCACAAATGAGCTTAAGAGTACATATACCCCTTATTGAGCGTATAAATTTCATGATAATAAAAGCTAAACCTTAAATAATTTATCTTCCACCTTTTTTTAACATTCTTTGCACTAACAATACTAGTGAAATTATAAACATTCCTTATAAGTTCACAAAATTTTATTTTATGCTAAAAGTTGTCTTATTACACAAATTCATCAATCCAATTAGTTATGTAATAAATTTTCAATTAACTTGTAACCGTAGGAGAACTTGGCAACAAATTTCAATAGGCTGTATGATATAAAATTTTAATGTGCTTTCTGATAGATTATCAACGAATATTAACTTTAATATGTTTTCAAGATAATTATAGAGAATCATTTCTTAAAACTCTAGGTGTGGAAAATATTGTAACACCCGGCCTCTCACACAACTAATATTGTCCGTTTTGCCCACGAGAAGCTTACGGATTTGTTTTTGGTTGCCCGGGTGAAAACTTCCCAGGGATGTCACCCATCCATGGATTGCTGTCACCTGAACACGCTTAACTGTGGAGTTCTCCTCTCATCCACAGCCAATACGCCCAAAACGCGTTCGTGATATTAGAGACCAGACATTACTTATGAACCAGAAAATTGTCCTGTCCACAGCCGATGTAGGAATATGTAGGGTGCCACAAATATCAACTTTGATTTGCCTACGAATCTACCAAATTACAAAAAATAATAATAAAAGACCTAGAAATTATATTGGATCCCTTGTAAATCTCCGACACTATGTTTATGGGTATTACCTATATATTTAATAGTTAGATAGTTAGATTAGATTAAATTTACTTAAAGTGTCCCCCAAACATTCTAAAAATCATCATTCTTGACAAGATTTACCTCATTATCCCGAATGATAAAAGGGTAACTATGTTACCATGCGTAACATCTCACCCACTATATCAAACAATGTTATCCATTTGCCAATAATAAGGTCATGACTTTGTTTTAGGTGTGCTTAGGAGGAGACTTCTTATGGATTGATTTTATTTAATCACATTTAATCATAAAGTTCTTCTTGTTATCGTCTGTGCCTCTCATATTCTTTCCTCTTTCCCCGCTTGTCAACTCATTGAAGAAACCATGTGATGACTTTTTAGGTTCCACTAATTTAGACGTTGACTTTGACGACACAGACTACTGTCCGCAGTGGTGGTTGGAGGTGTTAGTCAATGGTGGCATCAACGCAAGAGTGGTGAATGAAGGTTAGTGAAGAGGTCATGACGAAAGTAAACAATGGTAGTAGCGATGCGGAGTGTAATTTTTAAAAAAATTTAATAACATTAATATTAACAATAATAATAATAATGATAATAATATTAATAATAAATTTTAGAATCAACAGTTATAAATCTTAAACACTACATTTAAATAACACATTTTGATTAAAAAAACTTAAAGTGTCATCATTTGTGAGGATATTATAAACAGAAAATATTAATCATATCTTTCTTTTTGTAAAATTTAAAGTTTATTGTTGTTTTCCACAGAATATTGTTAAAGTTTACTTATAAATATATACTATTTACTAAAAAGGGCCAAGCGGAGAAGGGACAAAAGTAGCGTATTGGTCAATACTACTCACCATCATGGGGGCCTGCCGACGTGGAAATAATAGTTCACCACACACACACACACATATATATATATATATATATATATATATATATAATTGAGATAAATAATAATAATAACAATTATTATTATAATAATATTAATACACTAATATTAAAATAAATCTCATCTTAATATTGGAACTATGATTTGGTGACAGATAAAAACACATAGTAACCGTTTGACAATTAAAAATCTAAACTTTTATTTTCATTGACAAGATTAACGCCACACTAACGAAAATATAACTTCATCTATTTATCGTGACATAAAATATGACGTGCCAATGATACGACATATAGTCTAAAAACCTTTTATCACAGTAACGTTATCAAGAGTAGATGAAGACACTTTTATGTTGTAGTAAGATTGTTTTGCAATGAAAATGCATGCTAATAAAATGTCATATTTCAAATTGTCGATATTAATTATTACGTTCAATAAGTCATTGTTTTGAATTACAAAAATATCAAAATTTCTAATAATAAAAATAATAGTTATATACTATACTAAAACCTTCGTTACGAATACCTTTAGTGTATTTTCCCTTTTACTTTTTAGTGTAATTTTTTTTACCGATTTTCTTTTTTGTTTAAAAAACTTCTATTTGAGTACAATTATATTTACTACTATACTCGATACTTAATACATTTAATTTATATTCCGAGCACCCTCTTACGATATTGTTTATTTTTATCTATAAACTACTTGCTTTCCTTCTAACCTGTATTTTGATTTATGAGTTTCCGTGTTCCTAAACACCCGATTTTACAACATTCAGTACCATCCAACGAGGTTACTTTTATCTAAAATCAACCCACCGTAAAACATTAGTAATTTTTTTTTGAACGCCAAATATACGACACTGCTTCGGAGGATATGTGTTATCTTAATCGTATCCACCTTTCCGTTTCCCAACCGGGACCGCACCCCTAACCCCTCAGGAGGAAACCCATTGCTGAGAAAACTCACTAGCTCAACTCTAAATAGTTTGCTTAGAGTGTGACTTAAACCAATAAACTAGAGTTAATTACGCAAATGGTCCCTATGGTTTATACAAAATAACAGATTTGAATACTAAAGGTTTTAAGTAGCGAGTTTGGGTATTGTGTTTTCAATTTGTAACGAGATAAGGTATTAACATTAACAGACTTTAATTTTTCCGTTAAATCTAAGGGTATTTTTGTCTTTTCACTTTACATGGACTACTAATGTAACTTAAAGGGATTTTTTGTGTAATTTCATATATATAAAGGACTATTTGTGCAATCATATATATTTATATATCACACCTTAGGGCTTAGGTTACCGACATTTCACCACCAGCACCGTCGACTCCCACCACCGTTGGCCCCCACCACCTTCGTTCCCACCAGCGCTAGCCCTCATCATCTTCAGCTTTTTAAATGAAACATCACCACCATCTCTCAACCCCCAAACAAAATCATCCCCCATTTGAAGCTTTCTCTCTCTAAAACCCTCTCTCCGCCTCTCCACGCCGCCGACGCCCACGTCCACATTGTCTACAACGACTCCGGCGTCGGTTCGGGTTTCACGAGGGGGGAAAAAGCTACCGACGGTGAAGAGGGTTTTTGTTTCTTTGCCGTCGAAGGGTAGATCGCGTCTCCGGCGATCGTCAAACCCCTCCCACATGTTCGATTTTCCGGCGGCGACGGAAGTTGAGCTGGAGGGGTAGTTTTGATTTGGGTATTGACGTTTCATATCGTTGATGAAATGAATAAGGGAGTTTTTTTGTGTAGATCTTGATTGAATGCTTGGATGGTGAATGGTGAATGGGTGGTGAGAATCAGAGAGAAAGGATGGAGTGGTTGGTAAAATGGTGGTGATGGTGGTTAGATGGTGACAACTGGTACATGGTGGCTAGATGTTAGTGATGGTGGTTAGATGGTGGTGATGGTGGCCGGAGGGAAAAGGGGGAGGGTTGGGTTTTTCTTTAAAGTTGCAGTTAATTACACAATGGTACTTGAATCAAAGAGAGACATAAAATTATAAAGGTAGTCTCTCAAGGGTATATTAGCCATTTTATTTAAAACTAACAGAAAAGTTAACGGCAGTTAGTCTTAATACTTATTTTTGTTACAAAATCGAAAACAAAATACCCAAACTTGTTACAAAAAATCCTTAGTATCCAAACCTGTTATTTTTAATAAACCACAGTGATCATTTATATAATTAACTTAATAAACTACTGTTATTTACGTATTATGAATACATCATCTAAAACAACTTCTCTAAACATCATTGGTTAAAACATCCGTAAATACGCACTAGCAGCAAACTAAACAATGAGCCATATTCATTTTCCCACTTTCCCAAAAAAAAAAAAAAAAAAAAAATATCACGCACAAATATAGACACAGATAGATACAACATATAGATACAGAGAGAGAAACTGTGTTGTAGAGAGAGAAATAGGGTGGAGGTGGGTCATTATTATGATGATGGCGGAGTGATGATTATGATGAAGACGAAGAAGAAGTTGATTTCATATCTAAATCAACTTCTTTCTACATCCACTGCTCATGTTCAGGCACCTCATCGATCATCTTCAACACCTCTACAACACCACCGTTCCTCCGCCCTACACCTTCCGTCATCAACCGCCGGAACTTCAAACTCACAGGTGATTCATTTTGTACTCCCATTCGCCTTACAATTTAGATCGATTCATCGTGTTTATCAGTTCAAATGGTGGATTGTCATTCTTTTGTTGAATTGTTGATCTCAATTCAGATTCGATCGGTTCGATTGAAAGTTTAAACAATCGAAATTTGTTCTTATCGATTCTAGTTGCCGATTCGTAAATTGACGTCGTTTTCTTAAAACCAATTTAGGGTTTTATGAAAGGGATAAATGTGATGTTTAACTGTTCATTTGAATTAGGGAATCTGTGATCCTTATAAGTTATATCTCAATCTGATTACATTATCTTGATGATTATTCATTATAATTTCATTTTGTTTGTAGATGTTGTGCTCTAAACCTTGAAGATGATTCACCAGAAGATGATTGTTATAATCTTGTAATGAGGGCTGAAGAGTTGAATATGTTAGGGCCCGGGGTATGCCCGCCTTTGAAACGGGCCCGGAAGGCCCGAACCGGAGGAAAATTACCCGAAACATCTGTTCAGGATGAGACTATGGAACCAGTAATCTGGAAAGAGTTTCCAGAAGACTTGTATGAAGCTGTGATTGCCCGACTCCCGGTTACAGCCTTCTTTCGGTTCAGATCAGTTTGCCAGAAGTGGAACTCGTTGTTGAGTTCCAACAGCTTCACGGTTCAGTGTGGACAAGTGACTCGAGCCCAGCCGTGGCTCTACACCCGAACCCATGAAAATGTCAACACTGGAGCCATGTATGATCCGGTTTCAAGAAAATGGCACCACCCGAGTGTACCTGTTGTACCCACAGGAATGATAGTATTGCCCGTGGCTTCTGCAGGCGGGCTCGTTTGTTTTCTAGACATCAGTCATAGAAGCTTTTATGTTTGTAACCCGTTGACCCGATCTTTTCGTGTGCTGCAGGCTAGATCAGTCAGGGTCTGGTCAAGGGTGGTTGTGGGGATGGCTGCAAACGAGAAATCTGGTGGGGCCTACCAGATTATGTTGGTCGGGTCCGATGGTGAGTATGAAATTTATGATTCTAGAAACGACACGTGGACATGCCCGGGTGGCGTGCCAGCGTGTATAACACTGCCATTGTCGTTGAACTTTAGGTCACAGCCTGTGACTGTAGGCGCGTGTATGTATTTTCTGAGGTCGGATCCTGATGGGATGGTGTCGTATGACATGGAAACGGGAGTTTGGAAGCAGTTTACGGTCCCGGCCCCTGTCCACCTGAGGGACCACACGCTGGCGGAGTGTGGCGGCAGAATTATGTTGGCGGGGTTGCTGACGAAGAACGCCGCCACGTGTGTGTGCATATGGGAGCTTCAGAAGATGACTCTCTTGTGGAAGGAGGTTGACAGAATGCCAAATATATGGTGCTTAGAGTTTTATGGAAAGCACATTAAGATGTCTTGTTTGGGTAACAAAACATTGCTTATGTTATCGCTTCGGTCTAAAATGATGAATCGGTTGGTTGGTTATGACATCACGAGAAAAGAATGGTTTAAGGTTCCCAACTGTGTGTTTCCACACAGTCGGAAACGACAGTGGATCGCTTGTGGGGCAGCCTTTTATCCCTGTCTGACCGCTAAGGCTTAGATGTGCGGTTCCCATGTAGTTTAGTATAGTAGGGTTGTTGAAGACCATAGGTTTAAAGTGTAAACCTTCTCTGCAACAACCCGATCCGACCCGACCCATTTGTGTAATATTAACCATTTGTAATAAGACCCGTACGTGTAATACTATTTTTTGTTTTATTCATGCCATCTTAAAAAGATATCTTCCAGAGATACTTCTTTGACACACTTATATAATCATAAGACAAATCAAACAGGTTAAAAGTAGTTTAAATTGTATTTAATATGAATGGGAAAAATGTTCAAACGAGAACTTATTTAAATGTGACAACTTATGAAAGTTCGTCAAGATGAATCCAATTATTATTATTATTATTGTTTGACTAACATTATTACAAATATAAAAAGTTATAGTCTTTTATATATATATATATGTAAATCCGGAAGTATAAAAAAGTTGAAATTGATTTAATTTCACCTAAACTTGCAAATACATGTTTTCTTTTTGTAAAACTTCCATTGGTGTTATCTTTTTTATACATACAAGTTTACACATATACATAAAAAAATCATAATTTTTACATGTGTAATATGCTATTCCATAAAAAAAACTAATAACTTTTATTGATCTTGATAAGTTTTCACAAGTTATCTTAATAACATAAGGTTATTATATGAACCTTATCCAAATGAATAAAATCTAGTGTTATCTACAAAATTGGATTACTAATTTATTGAAGAGAAGTTGATGGTAGTTGACTAGGCCATTTCATATCTTAACAATAGGTCACATATGCATTTTAAAACTAAGATTCATATACATTCTTATAAAAGTTAAAATTTATAACGTGGCTTGTTTATCATTATTTTAGTAACTACTATAAACATATATGTGTACTCACTGTTTGACTTATCTCCAGCTTTACGTAAAATCCGAAAAAAGAAACCGGATCGCTTCATAATTTAATATACGCACGCCTAACATATACTTTATGCATGCAAAGGACCAGATTGAGAAAAAATAATTTGAAATTTTGTAATTTTATAACAATATTATATAAAATTAATTTTTTTAAAAAAGAGCAGAACACAAAACCATGCAAACAACAAGCTGTATAGTAGACACATGAAATCATGGGAGCAAGAAACAACTAAATTATATAAATCAGATTAAAGAAACCTAAAATACTAATAATATCCATCTTCCTGTATTCATTGCTGACATTTTGACCCAGAATCACAAGTCAAAATTAACAATGTTACAGTTGTTCAGGCAATTGAAATCACAGCAAATATAAGTACTCGAAAAAGGACTCTATTCTGTATAATAAACGAACAGCCGCAGTTACCGGACAAACTATTATGCACAGTGTCCAACCGCTTAATGCACACTCACCTCTTACATCCTACTCTCTTCAACAACAACAATTTCTTCATCTACTTCGTTAACATCTGCTAAAACTGCTGACTCATCGTTGTTGTTGTCGTCATTGTCTATGTTATCTGGTTCTTGTATATCGCCTATGACTTGAAGAAACTCATCAGGGGTAGCTGCAGGGTCGAGTTCACGGCAACCTTTGAGAGCGGCCGATTCTTGGCCCGTCAACAAGTAAGAAGGAATTTGATGAGAAAACCGAAGTATTTCACTTTCTGGGATTACCCTTGATTCCTTAGGGTTTAACTGTCTGTGAAAAACAGTCTTGAATCCTGCAACTTTCACAAATTGAGTAACTGTAAACCCCGATTCCTCATCATACTCGTCAACTTCAATGATTTCATATTTATGTTTTACTTCGTTTGGTGTTTCTTCATTCCATTCCGGAGACCAGTTTTTATATAAAGCCCAAACGTCTCCTTTCCGAGGGTAAATTTGTAGAATTCCGTTTTCTGTTTTTGTGAAATTTACTCTGTGTGAAAAACAATTAGGGACTGAAACTGTCTCGTGTTTGCCCAGTCTAAACTCACCAAAACCGAACGGTTTTGAGAACCCGAATAATAAATCCAACTCGTTGGTTTGGGAATTAAGCCAGCATACCTTTATCTTAAACGGGTCAACTGAGTTGACCTTTTGGATCATGGCATAATGCCTTGGCATACCATCGTCATCATCATATGCAGCCCATACTTGGCCTTCTTTAAAACACGTTTCGCATCTCTCCCGATCAAAATTATGATAATCAGGATCTGGGACATCGATTACAAGTGGCTCTACTGCATTCTTTGTTGACTTTCCATTTACAAAGTCAACACTTATTTCTTCTTTTTGATTCTTGCAGTTGACCTCAGTTTGACCAGTTCCCGATCTCCATTCTTGCAATTTCTTCCTGATTTCATTTCTTGCCTTTTTAACTAATCGAGTTTGAATATCGATATGTGATCCCTCTTTAACAGCATCAAGTTCTTCTGGGTTTTTTTTAACAGAATTAAAAAGCCCAGATGATGAATACTTGTGTGCTCTTTTTGAATTCTTTTTCCTTTTTAAAGCTTCTTCTCTTTTAAGGGCTGCTTGAGCTTCTTCTCTCTCTCTTTTGACTTTCTCATAAGCCAGTTGGACCATGGTCGCGGCTTGAGAAGAAGATGCAGGAGCACCCGTTTTGGAAAAAGGGGCCCACTGAAAGTTTTGACTTGTCGACCTGTGCTTTCCGGTGTTTTTGACCTTCTGACTTTTGAAACCTTTAGTAGAAACTTTGGTAAACGGTGGTGCCGTTTCCATAGCTAAAAAGGGTTCATGGCAATTCGGGCACAAAAGATTTTGATGTAAATACACTCTTAAATATTCATACTGCATTTTACATCCATGACACACAGTCCAGAATGTCTTCTGAGTTTTTGGTTTATGTTCTTTCGGGTTACTACTTGTACCCTTTGCTCCAGCAGTAGTTCTTGTAAAATTGTAAAAGCCGTTCTGTCCAGCTGGCGGTGCTGCTGCTGTACCACCATTTTGGGCTGCGTTTTGACGCCTCTGATCATAAGCGGTTCTTTTGGTTCTATCAGAAAGCAAACTCCATGCTTCTGAAATATACTTGAATGCCCCATCTGCCCCTACAGATTTGTTCTTATCAGGATGAAGAAATAAAGCTAGTTTTCTGTAATGCTTCCTCACAGTATCATCATCAGCCAATGGGTTTACACCAAGGATCCCATAAAAATCTGACTCGTTATTTACTTTATTTTCTGCCGCAATATATATATCCAAAGTTGCTATCAACTGAGAAATACCATCAAGATCAGGATACAAATTTTGGGCCTTCAAAGCAAATTTTTTTGCCCCTGTAACGTCTTTTGTAGAAAACTTTATCTCGGCAATTTCCTTCGCTCTTTTAGCTTCATCTCTATTGCACTCCATTTCTTGCAACTCGAAAAAAGTATTACTTATGCCAGGTCAGCACAAAGATTATATACTTAATTGACTCGGTCTTTTTTGTGCTTCTCCATTCAACCTTCAAAGTAAGAACAATTGTGCTGAATCAGAATCTGGGATCAAAGCTTATTGTAATCTATACACATGTGCATGCTTACATACATGTACATGCATCACACATACACCATGCACATATATACATAAGATATGGGTTTGATGCAAACCCTTTCTATCATGAGAGGCTGTGAGAAGGGTCAGGAGGCATTGATTGACTAAATACATAACTTTGATTTACAATTTCAAATTTAGAGTGGACTCACACAATTGTAAATCAAGGTTATAATTTGTAAATTTGATTCACAATTTTGTATAAAATATGGGAACAGGACCAAATAAAAAGGACATTCACGTATAAAATACTGTGAATCACACTTGCAAATTTATTGAATTTATGCCTTCTCACACTTCCCATGATAAAAATCTTCTTATTTGATCATGATTTCATATACATATATATGTGTGTGTATCTATATATACCATACATGTATGAATGTCTATATGTGTAGATGATGCACCAACCATAGTTGTGACACTTTCTAGTAGAGATGTAAAATGTGTGAATCAGATGATCAATTTTCGCGCACGTATGCATTCTTGCATCCTTTACAACAATCAGATACAGATCTGTTAGGATGAAGAAAAGTGTTTATGCTTATCTATAATCTACTTAAGTTTTCAAGCCGTAGTTTGATATTGCTTATTTCAAACGATTAACCTTGGCAGATTTAAAATTGCAAGTTTGCCCATAGGGTGGAATAACCTGCTTTCAATAAGCTGATCATTTATATAACTCCAATACTCACATTGATTAACATGACTTATAAAAGAACACAAGATTATAAGAAACAATAACACTTCATATATTGCTTTAGAAAACACTGACAATAGATATTTACAAGTTACCCCAGGTCCCTAATGCCAAATGGCGCCACCCCTATGGCCCTATGTATGCTAGTTTCCTTGCTAAGGAGTATATTCTAAAGTTTCCTATTCAAGATTATTCTTGTTTTGCACAAGACTTATTTACACTATTCAAAAGACTCCCAAGGAAGTCTCCATGACTTCCCAAATAGATTCGCACACCGTTCCAAAGAACCGTCCATTAAGTTCCATGAGAACGCCTAGACTCTTCCTCAAAGGCTTCTGCCTTTTGATTTCATATAACAGGCTAGGCGTCACAATAAGTTATGTAAGTTAACAATCCCAAACACCCCTTATCTTCATTTTGTACAACCTAAATCACCCGATCCATATCTGGAAAACATGAAACTGGATGCTTTATTACTGAAAGTCAGAAATGAGTAAAGCATAGTGATTTGTGACTCTATGTTTAGTAAAATAACTTATCAGTGACACATCTTTAACCTAGTTATAGTATCATGATCTAAACATTACTTAAAAATAGATTTGTGATCTCAATCATCCAGATAGGTAATGAAACTACCTAACTAGGACATGTTATTTCACCAAATACCCTATTGAATGTCCTAATTATACATTCAATGTAAGCTAGAAAGTAACTGCCATCATACTTAACATCAAATACTGCAATAATAAAAAAATGCAAAATCAAGAATTATAATTTATTATCACATGTAACCACCATATCAACTTCTAATTGTACACATCAACTGTACCATAATCGTAATGAAGTTAGAGCAAAAAAAGAACACTTTCAGTTAATAATCTGATGTTCACCAACTTAAAAATAGAGATTCTATTATCATCGTAATTCGTAAACGTTCACACACATGCTGTCTAATTCCAATTTCACTGTTCTAATTCCTTTTTAAAGACCTTTGAAGACCTGCAACAAGTTTGTATCTAAACATAACAACGTACCAAGTAGGATATGGACATTAAATGATCTCCAACGTATAATCTAATAAAGCAACAAAACATATCAAGAAAACATAGAAACTAAGAGCATCAACCATCAAAATCATATACATTCCACAAGCTACAAGTGTTCAATGATTTCAATTCCATGGATCAGAATTGGATTCACTAAAAAAACAATTATTCAAACTTTGTGATAAATTAACTCCAAACCAGATCTTAAACCTTGTACTCAATGCACTAAAAAACTACCTTAAACCTCTCATTTCCTTCAATTATCAAAATTGAACAGAGACGTAAAATCACCAACAACAAATTTGATAAACCAATCATGAATTCAATAACTACACAAGCAAGTAGCATTCAAAGATCACACCAAATCCGATACAACCCCATGCTTACAAAACAGTAAAGATCATAAAAACCGCTTCACATCAAACGAAACTAGGGTTTAATCGTTGATCCAAGAGGACTAAAAACATCGAAATTACCTCGCCAAACATCGATCGTAACCTTATAATATGCTACAGAAACCCTAACAACTAGCAATTGGATCAAAATTAGCAAGCTAATCGACATGCATATGGTGGAAATGGGAGTGAAAACGAACCTAAATCGAAAACTTTTATTGAATTTGAATCAGAAGTAGAGCATCATCAACAAGCCTCCATCAACGAGATGAAATATTCTGCGTGTGTTAGCCCCTTTTTACTCACACAAGCATCAAAGAATATAATTTTGCCCAATTGTCACAATATATCATCTACCCTTGCAATTTTGCATCTTAACCCTAACCCAACTCAATCCTTGAATAACCATGGTTAACTTTAACTCAACGTTTGGGTACCTAGGCATGGTTAGCCCATTACGAAAAAAATGTTTGCGTGTCGTGTCGTATCGTGTCACGTCGTGTGTATCCGGACACGATTAGCCTATTACGAGAAGCGCTTATCGTATTATCGTGTCGTTTCAGATCATATTTTTATCGTAATAATTGTATAATATTGTTTGATTAGCTCTTATTCTCGCGTAATTTGTTGTGTTTACTTGGTTTTCTTTTAATCTTGAAGTAGACGTATATTAAAATAAATCATTGATTATTTGTTATATATAAGACGCATAACAAGGTATAATTTATGTCAAATACGGTATTATCTGTATAGCATAAGACGATAAACTTTTTTATGTATCTAGTTTATATTCGTGTTTTATCATAACATGTACAAATATGGCTAGTTTTATTTTTTTATTTATATAAAAGATAATTATTTACGTACCATTATTTACTAGATACTTCTATTTTCTTTGAGTGTCTGCTTCTTTTATTAACTTTATTATTAATTTTATGAGTTCGATTTAAATAGTATAAGATATGTATAGTAATATGCAATCATAAATTAAAAACATAAAATATTTAAAAAGAAAAAAACAAATTACTAATAGGACGAATATAAAAAAACAATTGTTTTTAAATCAAAACTAATTTTTCATATACTATTTACTAAATTACTATTATTATGTAATAGACAGCCCAAGAAATTGAAATATCGTTTTTAGATTAAATGGTTGGCTAAAGATTAAAAGTCTAATACTCATAAATCCTGAGCCCAATGCTTAGCCATTAAAGATTAGGCCTAATAAAAATTAAATGACAAGTCCTAAGTTAAAACACCACTAGTCTGTAACCATAGAGGTGGGCATAAAAACCGGGTTCGGACCCGATCCGGTGGACCCGACCCGGAACCGGGTACGGGTACGACCCGGTATATGCATACCCGGGTTGGACCCGAAAAAAAACCGTAGGGTTGGAACCGGGTATGATTTTCTAGAATTTCTTAGAACCCGAACCCGACCCGACCCGACCCGGAACCGGTTGAACCCGGGTTGTACCCGGTTTCGACCGTTTTTTTTTTTTTTTTAAAAAAAAGTGGCCGTTTTTTAACGGCTATATAGCCGTTGGGATCGATTTGTGACCGTTTTTTTGTCACTTTTAGGCTTATAAGTTAGTATAAATAGGTGTGGGTTGATATGGTTTAGTACCCAAGTCTCAAACGCAAAAACATACGCAAAAAACGCAAAAAATACTCTCCTTTACTCTCGCTTTACACGTTCACTCTCTCGTTTTACACTTTCACTCTCTTCAATCTTGATATGGCTCACTCACAATCTTCCGTTGGTCAAGGTTCGTCCAACGCTCCAACCGTCGTTCGTGTTCTTGCACACAATCGTAACATGGATGTTTGGTGCAATTGGGATATGGTTGAGTTGAGTGACGGGTCTGTAAAGGCTCGTTGCAAGTTTTGTGGAGCTTTGCTTGCTAAAGATTCTAACACGACTTTAAACAAACACATTAGCAAGAAGTTTTGTAAGTCGTTGAAAAGTAATCCGGATTCGCAACAAACACAATTGGGTGGAGACGGTGGAATCTTTAATTACGATGTTAATACGGTTCGAGATCGAATGGCGAAGTTCGTGATTCAAGAAGCTTTGCCTTTTAGTCACTTCGACAATCCTCGGTTGACCAACTTAATTCGAGAGACGCTTCAACCTCGTTACACTCACGTAAGTCGTACTACACTTAGACGTTATTGTTTAAAATTATGGAAACAAGCAAAAAATGATTTAATTGTATTATTTGAAAATTTAAATACCGGTGTAAACTTAACTAGTGACGTTTGGTCGGCTCCACACGGTTTACCCGAATCGTACCTTTGCGTCACCGCTCATTGGGTGGATCCCAATTCATGGCAATTGATGAAACGTACGATTGCATTTGATCTTTTTCCGCATCCACACACCGGAGAATTTTTGTTTTACTTTTTAGATAATGTAATAAGTACTTTTAAATTAGAAAATAAACTTTTTTCAATTGCATTTGATAACGCCTCTAACAACACAACCGCGGTTGAAAAATTAAAATTAAAATATCTTCCGATTGCAAACGGTGATTTTTTCCATACTCGTTGTGTTGCACATATTATTAATTTAGTAGTGCAAGACGGACTATCGGGGCAATATGTTAATAACTTTATTACATCTTTTCGATTTATGTTACATGACGTTTTTAAAAAAAGTAGAAGAAGATATCAAGATTATAAACAACTTTGTAAGGATACGCACTCTAGATTTTTAGGTCCTAATTGGGATGTACCTACTCGGTGGAATTCGACTTGTCACATGTTTGAATGTGCTTTAAAACAAAAGGGCACTTTGAAAGCTTTTCATAATAGTCTTTCGGATAATGGTGAAGCCGACCCATTTCCGGATGCGGGTTGGGAGAATCTTCAACGTCTATCCGAGTTTCTTGAGGTTTTTAAAAACTCAACAACAAAATTATCGGGAGTTTATTATTCCACTAGTTATTCGGTGCTTCAAGAACTATATTTTATGTCTTTGAATTTTAAAAATTTTCAAAATAAAAATAATATGTTTAATCAAATGATAGAACCAATGAAAGAAAGTTTAAAAAATATTTTAAGGACTTACCACCCGTTTTTACGTGTGCCGCCGCTTTAAATCCGTTTCTAAATGTTGCGGGGGTTGAATGTTTGATAGATGAGATAAATGACAATTTGGATATGCATGACGAAAACCCTGATTTTTCAAACGAGGCAAAAGAAAATTTTAATCATAGTTTGAAAACAATTTATAATTTTTATTTAAATAGATATGGGCCTAACGTAAACATAACCATGCCAAGTGGATCAACCTCAAGTGCTAGTACCTCGTTTAAAGACCCTGTTTTGACTATGTTGAATGTTGTTCGGGATGTGACGGTTAAACGTCAAAGAGGTAACACCCCAACAAGTGAGCTCGGTAGATATAGTGGAACGGATTTTATTTCCACTATGACTACCGAAGATTATCGTGCATTCGATATTTTGGCTTGGTGGAAAGGAAAAGAATCTCAATTTCCGATTCTTTCTGCTATGGCCCGTGATTTACTAAGCGTCCAAGCTTCTACGGTAGCTTCGGAATCTGCTTTTTCTCTTAGTGGCAGGGTAATATCATTACGAAGAACAAGACTAACTCCGGAAGCAGTGGAGATGTGCATTTGTTTAAAGGATCACTTAGACGCAACGGATCGTATACAAGACCAAACAAGCCTCGAAGACGAGATTACACTCGAAGCTAAAGTACATGATGAAGAGGTAGAAGACGGAGTATCTTCTGGCATATCCGATGAAGAATTAGCATTTGATCAAGCATCTCGTAGTAGATAAAATTAGACGATATTGTTATTTTTAAGTTGTTTTAATATTATATGTCTTTCATGTTCTTTTTAAATTTCTTTGTCATTCAAATGTTTTATATAAAAAGTATTTAATATTTGTATATTATAAGTGTAACATTTTCTGCTCAAGATTTGTATATATTTATATATTAAGTTGTTTAAATTTTTGTCATTCAAGTGAACCCGGTTAGGAAAAGAAAAATAAAAAGAAAAAAAAGGAAAGAAAATATAAAAAAAAAAACATACGACCCGGTGTTCGACACACACAAAAGAAAAGAAAAAAAGAAAAAAAAAAAAAAAAAAAAAGGCAAAAACCCGGTTGAACCCGGGTTTCATACCCGAACCGAACCCGACCCGACCCTACCCGGGTATACCGGGTAGGGTTTGTATCTCGCTGAACCCGACCCGGGTTCGTACCCGGGTTCACCAACACCCGGGTACAAAAAACCCGGTTGGGCCCAAACCCGGTTTTGTACCCGGGCCCGGGTCCGGCCCAAACCCGATTTGTGCAACTCTATGTAACCATGTATCATGAGCCCAACTTAACATAAAATATTAACACCCCAATTTTATTTATATATTTATATAGAGACTAATCTTGATTCTCTCCCAACGTGTTCTCAATTTTTCCCAAAAGCTAAAGTTTTGAAAAGAGAATTATTATTCACTTTTTTTTCACTTTTCCTTGACAGCCGTTGCCAACGGTTGAATTTATAGCCGTTTCCAACTATTTAAAAAAAACACAGACTGTAACCGCTTCTGTACCTAACCCGATCCTAACCAGTTCCAACAGGATACACATCCTAGCATACCACCGGGTCGGAACCGGTTCCTGGTATGGCCCAAAACCTGTGCACCCCTAGATACATCCTATGGATGAGTTTAATCTAGCTGTTAAATATCTGTTAAAGAAGTAAAGAACTAATGTATTTTTTACCCGTCGGCCGTCACTCAACCCTCGATAACACCTAGTTTTGCTCGGGGTCATGATGTGCTCATATGGTTTAAGCCTATTAGACTTTAACCCAATCCCTTCCTATAAATGGGCTGGATCCCCAAATCTCCCTCTACTACTCTCTAAACTTCTACATAAATACATTACATACCAATATATATAGCATTCATACATCAGAAACTGACCAGACCATAAAAGGGGACCTCTGCACCCCTTCTAACGAGTTTTCTATGCGCGCAACTCAATCCAAAACAAAGTACTGGCGTGTTGGATCGATGTCGCAACATTATTTTTCCAAGCACTTACCATTCGTCTTCGGACTAGTGTAATAAGAATAAAATATTAAATGGACCAAACAGGGGCATAATTAAACAAGGAATAGCTATTCAGGTAACAGTGAAGTGGAGATTAGAGAAACTATTTATGCTACTTACAGTTATACAAAACACCTAAATACCAAAGCAAACTAAAGTCAATGTGTATATATACAAACAGAACCGTAAACACTCGATATTAATTAGGCCAATTAGTAAGAATAAAAATAATAACAATTTCTTCTACATATTCATTACATCACCTTGAGAAGTTGAGGCTGCTTCACTATCCAGAACTTCACGTTCGGCCTGCATCATAGACCACCAATAACACAAACTAGTTACAAAATGTCGAAATTTTTTTTAGCTAAAAACAGGTTGGTTCAAGTTACACTTACTGTCAATTGGTTAGATGGTCTAATACAGGGTTGTAAACAGACCGAACACACACGAACGAGGCTTTTTCGTGTTTGTTCGTTTAAGTTTAATCTAACAAACACGCACGAACACTCAAAAGAATAAAATTTCTTGTATGTGTTCGTGTTAAAAATTTATGTTTGTTAGTGTTTGCTTATTTATCTCATAAATGAACATGCATGACCATATAAAAACATACATAACACAATGACAAGTCAATCTGACCGCCCCATCTGGAGTTGGGTTGTGTTTTAAGGTGGAACCCTCCTAAATTGTTTTATCTAAATACTGTTTCATAGTCATAGTTAAAAGCATCAGGCATTAATGATTTGTTTAAAAAATGTTATCATGGGTAAACAAAACCCGATCCGGCCCATTTTGATTGGTACTAAAAACTCATATCAACCCGAACCCTTTTGGACTATAAAATGTAGAGGACCCACCTTGGCTTGCCGGAACTTTTGAAGCATACGGCGGTATTGCTGGCGGGCTGGTTGGGAGTCCACCATAGAAAGCACCCGTGAGACCGCTTCATCAATAGAAACATCCACCTTTTCCTTCCGGAACACTTTGACAATATCTTCATCTTCGCTCTCATCAAGGGCTCCTAACTCTTGTTTAAATCCCCGTAAGCCTACTCCCTTACGGCGCCACCTCAGCACGATCTTTTCAACTACACCAACTGCCCAACAGAAAACCTTGTAGTTTTTCCTTACTTGGTGACCTCTTACATGAGCCTGCAAACACCGAAAAAAAATGAGAATAAGCAGAAGAGGTCCATCAACTTTTTAAACCAGGTAAAACAATATAAAAGTGGCAAGTAAGACAATTATACTTATTAATGGGTCAAATAAATATATAGCTTAAAGAGAAATGAGTGAAATGGGTCGAAAGCTACTCAAAAGTGTATCTTTAATGTACATTTTATTATTGTAGTAATGTAGTTTTTGTAACTATTTTAACACGTAACTATTTATTAAGTTTCTTAAAAATGAACAAAAAAGTGTGGGGGTTAGATGTAGGTAAATGGCTAACCATGAAAATTTTGCGTCAGTTTTTCTTGTTACCTCCGATTTTTATAGCATTTTTGTGATTATCAGTCATAACGTGCAGGTCTCTTGATTAAGGTAAAGAAAGAAAATATACACATGACAAAATGAATCGTCATATGCGGAAAAACCACAGGTGCCAGCATTTAGTGATTCTCAACTATAAACAACAACCCACACCCATTTTGACCAGGTACCCAACCACCTTGAGAGAGAAAGGGAAACACCTGTATTTTGACTACTTTCTGGCGAAGTGCAAGGAAGTCCTTACGGCCCTTCCATCCTCGATATTTCTTCTGAATAGACAAAGCCGCATTATTATAACTTCCATTTCTAAAAGTCAACTTTGAAGCTGCTGAAAGTCCTTCAATGTCACTTAAAGTTATGCCATATTCATCTCCACTAGCATAGGATTCCTTTTGTTGTCTCTTCCTAAAAGAATGAGCCCTAAAAGCAGATTGTATACGTGCAGCAGCCTGAGTTGCATTCCTAACAGCAGCTAGAGTATCATTAAGAGAAAGATCATCATTGGTAACGAGATTTAGCTTTGAGATGCCATTTACTGCTGCTGTTTCAGCTTCAATCTCGGCAGAGCTTCTAGAGAGTTCTGTTTGTTGTAGCTGGAGAGATGGATGGCTAGTTAGAGAGACTTCTGAGAGATAACCTGCAAGTCCTTTGTGTCCATATGTCGCAGCTATAGAAGCTGGGGTTTGACCAGTTGGATCAAGTTGACTCGGGTCGGTAACAGCTCCAGCAAATGCACCAGAAGCTAGGAGTTCAGCTACCATTTTTTCCCTGTTTTTACAAATGAAGAGAGATTAATTGAAGGTTTGGAGATCTGAAACATGCACACGGACATAAATCATAGTAGATGTAGGCAATTTAGGAGAGGAGGGGGGGGGGGGGCAATTCTTGACACGACACAGAAAATGGTTAAGCGTGGGTCTACTCGCATACCCGTTTCAATAAACAGGTCTTGTTAGGGTTGTGGATAAATGGGTTGATCACCAACCCGTTTAAAATTAGAATTACGATAACAGACTATTATAAATTATAAGTTCAACATGCAACTGAATCTGATTACAATCCTCTACCTAACCAACCCATATACGCCCACCAGCCTTAGACAAACAGGTTACACAAGTTGTGTGAGGTTACATAGGTTAAGTTTGTCCGGGTTGGGTTGAGTTTTTGTAACACAATTGATTAAATGCGTCACAGGTTAGGTGATATCAGTTTCAGTAACCCTGAACCCAAAACTACTTTCACCCCTAGCTGTCAATATGGGCAGGTCGGAGAGCCACAACGAACCATACAACATTCAACCTCTCACTTCATAGATAATTTTTTGAACTTTCCCATTTGACTCATTAGAGATAAAGCAAAGCCCTTATTGGCCCATTCAAAAAGCCCTTATTGGCCCATTCAAAGTAAATAGGTCGAAATTGTCACCTCTACTATTCTGCATGTTATGTAAATTATCATCATAAAAGATTAGTAGACCAGATATATAAACATAACAACTTACCTTCCAAATCGAGCAGCCCAGTGGAGGGCAGTCCAGCCATTAATGTCACGAAAGTTTACACCAACTCCAGACTTCAGAATCAGGTTCAAGGCCCATCCAAATCCCAAGCCCGATACCATGTGTATTATTCCTTGTTCTTTTTTAGACAAAGCTGTAACACCTTTCTTGTATTGCAATCTAGAAGAAAGCCATTGTTGCAACTTATCTTTTAAAAGTTGTTCTAGAAGCCAATCACTTGCATTAGAAGATGCCATACTTCCATCTAAAAGAGCCTCAATGACTTGAGACCATGAGTCTTCTTCACCAGTTGTTGAATTTCCTTCTTTTTGACTAGAGAGCAACATTTGCACAAATCTCACAAGTAATAATAGTTCCTCAGAATTTCTAGATTTTTTCTCGGAATTATTTGTATAATTATTTGGTTTATCACGATATTCAAATTCCCTGATTTCACTACAAGATTCTCGGTTGCCTGACGTCATACAAAGAGTTACTTTTCCAGGTAAGTGAGTGGGAGCATAACAACATAGGACTCCCTCTTGAATAATCTCAGCAGGAACTTCAGTTTCACCAAACATACAGTACCATTGTCTATTGAAAAATTCACATGTAAAAGTTCCAATTATGATTACCTGCATCGAGAAATATGCACACATTTGACTTGTAAAAGTATATGAATGTATTCAAGTACTTTGTGCAAGTAACAAAGAAAAAGATAGAGAACGTAAGGAGATGAAAAAGATGAGGTTTGCTTTGCTGAGCAGGAAGCACAACAAACTTTATTAGTTAATTGTTTATTTTAAGATTTTCGAAAAAATATGTACCATGATATCTTACCTTCAAGTTACAATAATTTATGAGGGTACAATTTTAAAAGAAAAAACAAACTATGAATTTTTGCTGAATTTCCAATTTTGCACATAAGTCCCTTAACTTGAGATTTGCATGATTAAATCCCTTAACTTTTAAAACTTAGCAATAAAGTCCTTTCACTTTATTATTAACATAAAGGTCCTTTTTTGCATGATAATCCCCAGACTTCTCGAAACTGAAAGAAAAGTCCTCTTTTGCATGATTAAGTCCCTAAACATTATTAAAACTACCCTTTTATTACAGTTTAAAAGTCTAGGGATTTAATCTTGCAAAAACAAAAGTCAACGGATTTAATATATGGATTACTAAAAGTCTATAGGTTTTTTTACAATTGCCCTATTTTACAATCACACTATGTTTATTCATTGTAACATGAACTTATATTTAATATCTACAATCATAACTTTTACTAGATGCCTAGTTAAAGCAAATTTTGATGTCCAGATGTCCTAAATGAGCCTGACCACACATTATATAAGGTAAGTTCTGTAATTATATTGGGATGGAAACATATGATATATTAGCTTTCTTTCATGAACCAAAAAGGGGTGCACATGGGATGGAGGCAAGATTATGGTTAGCAAAGCTGCAGGAGGATGTAGAGTTATAATCTTCTTTAAAAATTTATAAAAAGAAATTAAAAATGTATTAGTTTAACTTTGTTTAGCTCACTGCAACACTGATCTCAAAAATCATGATAAAAGAGTGGACTTTATATTAAATGGAACAAACACAGGTAATCAAAGAAGAATCCTTATACAGTTTCAATGGATATACCTTTGTACTCTCAGATGCATAGCCCCATTCAGGGGCGATCTCACGAATAGTAAATTTCTGCTCCTGTGCAATGGTCAAACTTGAATCTGATTCTAGAGGCAATCCGCTTTGACCCTGATCAAACATCGTTGAGTAGAAGTCCGGGTAACTTTCAGACAAACTTCTAGCAGGGGTATATGCAGGAAATTTGAAATCTTCAAGTTCTTGAGGCAGCAATAGAGATGCTGGAGATGGAATTAATTTGTCACAGATTGCAAAGCTCCATGGACCATAATCGCAAAAATCGTATTTAGAATATTGAGATAAATAGACTGGATAAAATAGTAGACTTACAGTTATTATTTGCACCAGTATATCCAGAATTATACTTTTCTTGCTCTTCCACTGAATATCTTCTTGGTTGAGGTAGAAGCACTCCCTGTATAAATTATAAATTAGGGTTTGTTTTGTTGTATGGAATGAAATTAAAAGAAATGTAATGAATGAGGTAATGGGAAGGGAATGAAACCATCCATTGCATGCCATTACCGTGCTTGGTTAGCAGGGGAAAGGAAAGCCTGTCAAGTATGTTATTTATCATGTATTTTACTTTTTTTTTGCCATTTCCATAAAAGTGAATTATCGTTAGACATATTATATTTAAACAAAACAAAATATTTCTTTTATTTCTATCTTAATAAATAGATATTGTTTTACATATCAACTTTCATGTTATATATAAATCACTATGTACTTTACTTCTTGATAGAAAATAATTTAAGTAAAAAATTAACATTCATAAAGGCTAAGAAAACCCCCCAAATAAAAATTTAGCAAAAAAGTATATAATTTTAAGTAGATTTGAGATATAATAGGATCAATTTTTGCGTAATTAATGTTATTATAATTCTTTAAAATAAAAAATTAGACTAATTGTAATCTTTCATTCCATTCCATGAAGGAATGAGAAAAGGCACCTCTCCTGAAATGGAAGAAATTACATCCCTTATGGAATGGTATATTCCATGTTTGCATGCCAAACACTACTTTAAACTAAAATAAATTAAAACACACTCAAATAAGGGGAACTCAAACAACATTACCAACAATGTAACAGAGATGACATTAAAATGATTCTTTAGTCAATCATGCATGACATGAAAAGAAATTGAAAGTAGCAAGATACTAAATACTTCTCAAAGAAGATGATCGATATGAGCTTACATTTCTGTCTGAAGGGTATACATAATTTTGTTGAGATCCGTCACCTGTTGCATTCCCATTATGTTTTGCAACATCATTCCATAGTGAAGTTCGTTGACTTGTAATAGCAAATTCACCTTCTGATGGTTGCTGGTATTGATGTGGTCTCACATACCCACCTACACATTCTTTTTTCAGTTATTTTGTGGTTAGCTTCTGATTTTATCATAGTGTGGCATCAAATGAAGATGAAGAGCATGCACAGATAACCGAAAAAAGCTGGCAGCAGAGTCATGAAAACACACATGGTAAAAAGATATTGGGCATAAAGAGTTATAGGACAATATCTTACAATCAAAAGTTGCAATTTCGACCCATATAATTACAAACCAGTCAATTTTGGTTGTATTTTATTTTTATCTCAAATGGATCAAATAGAAAAAAGCTTGCTACAAGGGGATCGGGATGAAAGTCTCCCAAAGTGCCAAAGAACATTTTTTAATGCATACAACCACCAATAATTTTTTTTTTCAAATTTTTAGATTGCCATATTAATAGCATGGTTTTAAAAAACGTTCGAGGCGTACGCCTCGAGGCGAGGCGGTAAGATATCGTACTTGAGGCGGCGCCTCATAGGATTCGGATGAGACGTACGCCTCTTAGGGCGAGGCGGGAGTGAGGCAAACTTGTTGAGCTTTGCTGTTAGTTTGTGGGTATGTTTGTGCAGAATAATTTTATGTATTGTTAAGTGTAAACATTGATCTTTTGTGCAGTGTTTATCATGTTTTTATCATGTTTTTGCTGGTAGAATACTAGTATGATGTCAATTTGATAGTAATATAGTAGTTTTTGTGCAGAATGATTTTGTAAATGGACTTGTTGGTAGTATGGTGTAAATGAAGGGACTGAAATTAGATCAAATTTGGGTTTGAAAATAAGTCAATTTGTGTGCAGAATGATCTTATATTGTGCATAATGTTTGGGACTGAATATTAGGTCAATAATTGTCAAATTTGGGATTGAAATTAGGTCAATTTAGGACTGAAACTAGCTTATTTAACATCCCATGAATTGTTTGCAAGTTAACTAATCAATATGTTGATGTTTATAAAGAATAGTATGTGATTAGATAAATCATGCTTATTTTTTTAAAGATATATAATTTTTATATTTATTTATTATTTCCGCCTCGGGCTTACGCCTCGGTTCGCCTCGAGGCTTACGCCTCGTGAGGCGAAGGGAAAACGCCTCGTGAGGCGAAGGGAAAACGCCTCGTGAGGCGAAGGGAAAACGCCCCGAGGCTCGATTCCGTTCTTTTAAACCTTGATTAATAGCATCACAATTGTTGTTTTTGTAGGCCCAAATATTAGTTATAAAAGATCCTTAAACAAACAAACGTACACACAAATGGCGAAGCTTGTAGAGGCCACCCCCCCTCCCTTTTTTTTCATCAATACTGGTAAACACCCTCCCCGGACCCAACTAATAACTCTGCTATGAGTGCGATTATACCGGATACATTTGTTATTTAGTCTAATTAAAAAAAGGATGTTTGCAGGTCACCCGACTCGGCCCAGGCCATTCAGAATTGTACTAAAGATGACTTTTTTCAAAACTGAACTTGTTTTGACCTGTTTTCACTTGCCACCTCTACTTTAAATTCTAATCAATTAGCTTACACACCGAACAAAGGAAACAAACCTGGATATTGTTCAGTTGCAAAACTGCTTGAGCCATCTTGCATCCTTCCATAACTTTGCTCATTAGCTGGAAACCATGATTCATTTGAAATCTCATTCGAACTAACAAATGCACTGATATCTTTCAAGTTATCCTCGTCTAAACTCAACTGTTCTTCTATCCTTCTCAGTGCTTGATCAATCTCAAAATTTGGTGAACCGCCAATATCCTCAATTCCTTGTGTAAGACTCAAAGGACCTGTCCCGCTGGACCTTGTAACTATATCAGAACTAACTTCTGTTGAACTGGGACTAGATGTGTTGTCATAAGGTTCACGAAACTGACTAAACGCAGCAGCAGATTGGGTAAACTGAGAAGAATAGGAGTTTGAGCCCTGAATAAGAGTAGAAGATCCTGTAGACAATGCTGAAATGGATCCAGGACTATGCTCACTCTGCACCCCCCCAAAGAGAAGTCAAAGGGTAAAAGATATGTTGTCAATTGTTCATGATGCTAAAATGACATGAAAATTTCCAGGTGTTTGAATTGCGCATAAAGAGGAAAAATGTAAAGTTTGCTGTGTTGTAATTAGTAAATTATCCAAAAGTTCAATTACCTTACTGTTATATATGTGTGTGTACTTAAGTCCGTGGTCTGCTTTGGGTAATTATACTTGGTAACGTCTCCGCCTGGTAAAAACACAACTACGTCTAAAGGCCCACCTAAAACTACAGGCGCCCCAGTTACAACACGTAGAAAGTAGCTCGTAATCTATACCTATGACCATGCCCAACCCATCACGCGCCTATACGCCCACCTAATAATTCCTAGCCTTTATGTGGCGTCTCCAAGAGCTCTTCTCATCGATAATGTGGCAAGCCATCTCATTAGAAAATGAGCTAATTTTGTTTTTTTAATGGGTTAGTTTGGTAATCGTATACTTGGTTTAAAAGGCGCAAGGCATTTGATATCCATAAAATACTTATCAATTCTAGATATCATTATCTACTTTGTTAATACTTAAACGCCCAAAAAATAAGAGACAAAATACTTGTAAATTAATTCTGATTTCTTATATGTGTGTTTGTATGGCAAAACAACTGTTTGAACATTATAATTCAAGATACAAAAGATTCAGATGTGCATGCCTGATTTCATAAAGGTTTGTGTGCAAAACACTTCTAGTCAGAAAATGAAAAGTAGACTTAAAAATCAGTAATCACTTAACCCTTTGTGAATCAACATGCATGTGATGTGGATATATTTCTCGTGGAGATTTTTGGATTAGAAATCCATCAGAGAATGTCATTTGTCAACTTACACTACCTCTGTGAAATCAAAGGACTTACCATGGTTATATCTCTGTAATGAACAAGTACAATGTGATCCTTTCCCCTGTCACCATAACATCCAAAAATGCAAGTCTTTCAGCATATTTATTAGTTATTAATTTAGACCAATGTTTCAGTTTTCATATAAGATAGAACACTGAGTACCAAATTGTTCATCATACTAAGTTGTATAATACAAGCAAACCCAAAAGGAGATAAAAGATACTCACGGATCCAACATCCAATAACTCCGCCTCTGGAAGTTTGGATTTAGCTCACCGTGTGCATAATAACAATTTAAAGCTTCAACATTTCCAACCTGCGCCAAAACATATGTAAAATGGGTAAATAATGGAATAAGAATGAGAGAAAATTACAACTGCACACCAACATAGGGGAAATACAGGTCAAATTACAAATCAGGGCCTTATGTTTTAATCAATTCCACTACAATTTAAACAAATATAGCATTAAATCAAGAAGCAACCTGGTATCAAAAGAATTAATTAGAGGGTATTCTGTTTATGCACAAAACATCATGGCCTTATAATATTACTTATTGTCTAATTCTTTGAACAAAATCAGTTGAGAAGCAGTAAAAAGTTTTATGACTTATCCCCTATCTGTTTGAATAAAGCAAACTTGAATATTCATAGATATACTAGCATCAGAGCGCACCAAGATCCATATAGAAGTTTGTTAATTCCCCACGAAAAACAGATCTAATATATTTGCAAATGCTTCAACAAAGTTGAAGACTATAAGTTTAGTGCTTAAGAAAGATCCTAGTATCAAATAAATCCAAAATTGACTTCTAGTCAAAGAATTATATCAAAAAGAAGAATGGAATAACCTTTAGACGCTCATGCGCTTCCCCAACAGTTCTTCCATCCTTTTTTCTCCTCCAACTGTGACCATCTTTACGGAAAAACCTAAGGACCCTCTTGTTAAACAGAAACAAAGAACCACCTGTAAAAGTATTTGATCAATAGATAAGATAGAGATCAGCAAACTATTGTAATAGATGTAAATCTTTGAATAAACGAACACCATGGTAAAAGTTAAGAGTTTTACTGGGTGGCTTTTGTGGAGGTTCATTAGTAAGCTGTTTTTCCTCAAAGTTCTGCAGTATGAAGAGTACCTCCCCGGGCTTTAACCACCGGACCTGTGCTTCTTGAACAAGATCTGTGATGTTATACCCTGAGAATTGAAACAAAAAAGCCAGATACAGAACTGACATTAGAATAGCAACATACATGTTATATGATACTTGTGGAACATACAATTGTAACAGTTGTACCTACATTACTTAATGTTTCCAGGAACAAATTAAAGATATGTAGATAGCTTGAAATGAGCAAGTGATGCAACTGCTTGTTCTACACACACACACACATACACACACACATGAGACGGTAACAGATTAACAGCTAGGGTGAGGTACGATCAAGGATAGCCTATTGGGCGTCTTTGTTGCTTGCAAATATGCAGCAGTTGGATCTAAATCACCTCTACCAAGTTAAAATTGAAAAAATTCTTGTAGAAAGAGTACGACAGGTAACTATCTCAGTTTCATATCTTATATTAAGCGCGAGAGCCAAATGAATCCGCCTTGTTAAGAACCTTAGACTAAACCCTTAATTGCTGCATCTTTGAGCATCACCTATTGACCATTGTGAGTTGTGACTAGAAAATATCCCAAACATTATTTCTAGGCTCTACACCAATATATGGATGCTAACATATTTCAGCACACAAGAAAACTTCTCATCAAATCAATAACTTTAGCAAATCACCGATCGCTCAAATCAACACATCACAACGAAAATACCAAATCGATTGAACCAGTTACACATGATTACAAACTTTACAGCAGTTGAGGCGTTAAATCACGGTCCATGGATGAACAAAATCAAGTATGAAGTATGTTCACCAACTCAGCATACGAACTCAAGCTCTATATACGAAGCTTATAAACATACTCACCAATCAGCAACTCACGAACATATAAACACTATCTATCAACTTATAGAAATCAATTCGAAATCAAAACCTCACCTGACGTCATCATCCGTACACTGCACTAGATTCAACGACGACTAAGAAATTCCAATTCGTTCTGTATCTACAGCTCCACACAACTTCGATATAAGTTCTCAACAGTTGAAAACCACACCGTACACCGGAAACAGATCTGCCGGTGCCGGAGGAGCTAAGATCGCCGGTGTCAGTAAAGTAACTCCATTACATCACGGCGGCGAACGGCGGCGGTACAACACAAGTGAAAACTCGTGGCGGTGGTGGTGGCGGCGGTGGTGGTGGTGGCGGTGGTGGTGGAGAGAAACTCCGGCGAAGGGGTTAGGAAGGAACGTTGGAAAGAAGTTACGATGGGGGAGTATTAGTAGTATCGTTTTTCTATCAGTGTGTGATAATCGTGCACAATGTGTGCATTATAATAGAATGATTCAATGTTTTCATTATTTCCACTTGTTACTTTGTAAAAAATAATATTCCCATTGTCTTCTAAAAGAAATAAGAATAAAAAATATACATATTTCCATTGACCAAAAGGACCAATTGGTTCTTCTTGTTTTGATGGATTCAAGGCTGCAAACAAAATGAACGAACACGAACAAGAAAATTCCGTTCGTTTAGTTAAACGAACGAACATGAACACAAGTCGCGTTCGTTCATTTATGTTCGTGAACGTTTGATAATGTGTTAGTTTATGTTCGTTAACGTCCGTTCGTGAATATTCGATAATGTGTTCGTTTATGTTCGTTAATGTGTTCATTTATATTATTAATTTTTCTGTTATTTATTTTTATGATTATTATATCAAGTATTTTTTTATATGTATATTAAGTACTTATTTATTTTTGATTGATTTTATGTAATGTTTGTAATAAAAATGTAAAATTTATTCTAAAATAAATTTATAATCAATTGTATCCGTTTGTGTTTATGAGTTTTTTTGTGTTCGTCATGTTCATGAACCGTTGTTTGTGTTCGTTTGCTTTTGTTTGTGTTCATTTGCGTTCGGTAAGTGTTCGTGAATAGTTCATGAACATGTTCATTTTCTTAATGAACGAACACGAACAATGCCTTGTTCGTGTTCGTTCGGTTCGTTTGCGGCCCTAGATGGACTTATTATCAAAAAAATAACTAGTTAAATTTACTAATTAATGACAAAAGGAGAGATTAGAAGGCGTCGGTCAGGTTGGTTGACTAGTTGATCTGTTTACACTTCATACTATCATTACTGATGTATTTATTTGTGTTGGAAAAAATACAATTATAATCTAGACTGTTTAAGACAATGTAACCTGAATATAACTTGTTTGACTCTTTTATCTAGACGTTAAATGAGTTGGCAATAAAAAACTTGATTATTTTTTTGTTGTGTTTCGGATTGTGTCACAAATTGTCACCTACTGAATAAATCAATAATAAATTTTAATATTTCATACTACATCAAAATTAAAATAATATTTTTTACCATGGTTACTCTTTAGTGTTAAATTTGACACCTGTTACTCATGAAACCGATAAATTCATAAAAGACACTACTACCTTACTAACCAATTATATATGAAATTATAAACAACATACTTCCATAAACCCTAGAATTCTGTATATTATATGGATAACGTACGTGACTCGCATCCATATAAGGTTGTGGTCTAACCATGTATAGTGCTAAGAGAAACGAAAAGAATCAAGACCAAACATTAGTTTACCTTTCCTTTTCCCTATTTGACACTTTACCATTTATTCACTCAATTATTTTAGTCATCCTAATTATATTCTACAACTTATTGTGTCGTGGTTTGTAGAAAATCGGTGCGAGATAACACTAAAACGACTTCCTTCACCCTTAATTATTGACAAAGCATGCCAAGGCCATGAAAAGGCAACTCAAGGACACCACTTATTGAAGATCACGGGTCAGCTTCATGGTAATGATGCTTTTCACGAGCATGTTCATGGTTGTGAACAAGAACGTAAATTACCAAGTTTCTTTTAAATCAAACATTTATCATTGTGTTATGTTATTCTATTGTGACACTCGCAAATTACAATGTATGGTGGTGAATTTTTTTATTTGACATGTAACTTTTCTCTAGTTATCCTTTGATGCAACCCTACGGGTTTATATGCCATAAATGATGATGCTAGCGTGTTAGTTTATGCATATATATCAGTTTGAAGCCCTTAATCGCCCTTCTTATTCCTTGATAGAAAACAACAACCGCTCCTTAATTCCTCTTATAGTTGGTCCTACAAAATAAAAAATGGAGAAATAAGAACTATTGTGATGCTTGATTTTAGTGTTGTTAAACTTTTATATATGAAACGAGTTTAAAATATTAATTAAAGTTTAGATGGTGGTAGTAATATTAGTATCTATTTAGTTAGAAAGATTAGATGTGATTAATGGAGTTTGAATTTGAGTTGTGTGGAGATGGGATTCAAGTTCATAGCAAACTAGCCCGTTGTCATCTTTGTAGACGGATTTGAAGTCCCCGTACCTCTCATTGTGTCAATCGGCTAAGAGAAACCGAGAGAGGGAGACATTAAAACGATGAAAAAGATATATACAAAACATAGAACATTAAAAGGACATGTAAGCAAAATTAATAAATCAGTTATATTTTAATTATTAATTACTTTATAAAAATGATAAGAATGTAATATTTATTCATCCATCCTGAAATTAGAAAAAAGAAAAGTTCAAAAATGATCTATACATGCGGAAGTTATCTGTATGTTACACTATCCACACATAACCAATATATGTAAAATTAAATGATTAAACGTGTATGTATATATATATATATATATATATATATATATATATATATATATATAAAGTTTGATAATTTTTTATGTACACAACCAAACTTATTTATAATTATGTAATGTAAATAAAAATTAACCAAACGATTTAGCTATTTAAGTTTATTTATGTTTTAGAAATAATTTAATGTTGTATAATAAACCTCACCATTAAATTTATATCACAGGATCATTTTACCATATGAGTATAGATTGTGAAAAACAAGATCTTATCACATGCATGCATAGATTTTAGTAGTGAATCGCACGTGCCTTGTTTGTTTTACTAGGTTTCCTCTCAAACTTAATCCTTTGCTTCTCACCAAAGTCCATGCTTCTCTTTCTATCCTATATAAATTCAAACCTATCAATAAATAATAAATAAAAAATAAATATACATAAGTTGCCTATAAAAACATATCAAGATGTTGGATTGGACCGGGTTTTATGCCCTTGGTGCTTTTTGTGTTGTTTACACCATGGTTACTATTTTAGCTTTCAAAGCATAATTGTTACATTAAGTTTGGCCGTTTTTCAAACCAATGGAGCGGTTGCCTTGATGCATTCAACTTTTTAGAGCATTCACACTGACTTCTTTATGTCATACCCATATTTACACTAAAACCAGTATTTTTTTAGTCTCTTTCAATTAAATAATACTTTTTAATATCTTTATCATTATATTTTCTCTTTTATCCACTCATAACCACTTTTAACAATATTAAAAAATTTATAAGGGTTGTACCGTGTTTTCTCAAATATGAGGAATCACGGTACAATTCCTATAAATTTTATCTCTCCTTCGCTTGGAACCACTCAGAACCATACCCATAATATAAGGCACACACTCATATAAAAAATAAAAAACTTACTGTGAATGCTCTTAGGTTTCATTTGCTCTTCTTGTTTGTAGTAGTCCATCTACATTAGTTAGTTAAAACCGAAAAATCATAATTCTATATGATTTTCTATATTTTTTTCAATCTGCGTCTAGTTTTAATTGGTATGAACTATATATGTTTTATTGTATCATGTGGATGCACAAATTAATAAATGTTAGTGGCGTAAATAACTTATTGGTTAGGGTGGTCATAATGTTCTCTTATCTTCTGATTACGAATTATGACTAACTTAGCTCAGGGTACATATATGAATATGTTAATATATCTTATATATATGTTCAAAATTAAGAGTTGCATAAACATTAAACACACATCGTCTCTTTATGAGTATAACAACGTTGTCAATCTTAGAAATTAAAATTGTTAACTTATATTTATGATCACTGAAACCATATTGACATAAAATTATTTGAACTCGGCCCTGCTGCTGATGCCCCTGCCGTCAATGGATCCGATTGATACCTAAAATTAGTTTCAAAACAATTCGGACAAGTGAATTATGTGGTTTGTACGATTCATTACTTAAATTTAGTTCTATACTAAACACGTAATACAATGCCCCGTGTGTATATATATCTTAATCATATAAAATATAAATAGATACATTTGCAAGGTCAGAATAAAACTTGTTCATTTTCACATGTTACTGGTCCATCTAACCCGCTCATTTTTCCATCTGGCTAAGCACCCTAAGTGAGATGTTCAATCGTAAACGTGCATGTAAATAATAAATCAATGCGATTTCGAGGGCTTACCCCATTTGTAAGGTGGGCCCACAATCGAGGGGATGAAAGAAGGGTTCTCCGGTATGATGTTGAGGTTCATGTTGTTGGTCATATCCGATTTCGTGTTGAGCATGTGGATGCCAATGGAGAGTGTTTACATGATCTCCTTCCATCAACTGCAAATACTATTAATGCCAATTAATCATGATAATTGAAATTAAAATGGAATTATGGTATTTGCTGATTTGCATTTTGCATACTTACCCTTTGTTTCAAGTTTCTATTTGCTTCATTTAGTGCATGCTCCTGCAATACCAATAATCTTGAAGAATAGAAACAGGAAAATGGAAAGAAAGAAAGGCAAGGACAAATAAGAAATAAATTGGTTCTTTTAATTGTAAGAATTAATTACCGTAAAACTCATAAGATCTGTCAATACTTTACTAATCAATATGATTGGGTAAAATACACATTGCGATGAGAAATGTGTTAAGACTTAAAAAATAGATAAAATGTTATCTTGCCTTTTTCTGAAGATCTGTAAGTGTATCCAACATGACTTGAGTCTGTAGATACATAAAACCATAAAATCAACAAGACTTGACAATTTATCATATTTAATTATAAATTTATAATTAACTCTATTTAACTTGGGTTATGATTTTTTATCTTTAAACAGTTAAATTATAAGCTTTGATTTATGTAAAAACAAATACAAACTTTCAAATTCTATTTATTTTAAAATGTCAAGATTATTTGTGAAACAATTCAGTTTTAATAAGGGTGATAATTCCAAAACAAGACACATCAGGTTTGAAGTTGTTTTGTCTAACATGTTTAATAAATTGATACCCTCAACCCTATTAATTAAAAAGGCCAACAAGTTTAAGTTTAGAATATAAAATTACACACGATTAACCCATCAACCCATTTAATACATTTGTTAGAATTAATTTATAACATGTCAACCCGTTTGACTCATTTAGATAAACGAGTTAAACTACTCGTGTTTGGATTACTCGATTATATGTGAATTTAGTTTATATCTTATGTTTTTGATATAACCGCTACCTTTAAGCATGTCAATCTGACGTGAATGTCACTACTGGATTTCTGACCATATTTATTTAGTTTTAGATTGAAAAAGTTGGTACTTTTGAATTTCTATCTAAATATACAATTATGTATTTATGTATCATAATGTATATTCATAAATAAATACCCGGGCTGATCTGATCTGCTTCAGAGATGTATCAAGTTGCCTTTCTAGTGACTCCAGCTCCTTGCAGCTCAAAGGGCCAAGATCTTCACCCAAAAGATTCCTTGTATTTACATAACACCCATTTTTTTAATAATCAAGCAAATGTATATATATACAAACACACACACATATATAAGTTTTCAGTTTTACCTCTGGGATCGTTGTAGCTCCTCATAATGTGCTTTAAGTTTCAAATACTCCTGCTGACTACTTAACTCCTGCAGACAATAAATGTTATTGATAAAATTTAATTTACTTATTGTTCTGCAGGATATGATGCTCAATTTCTGACTTGTGTATAATGTAGAGCATAATATAATAAACAGATGATATATATTGTACAATATAACACTACAATGGACGTGAGACAAATACAAGTCATGAAAGGTTGACGATATATCTGAGCTCAATATCTAGATACTATATGCATGAGTATTGCAAGACTTCCACATCCCCTCCTATATGCTAATCTTTTCTTTTTGTAACAGTAAGAACTGCTTAGACTTTTCAAATACGATTATATAAACACAATTTGTAACAGCTCACGTAAACCGTACCAAGATATTGTCCACTTCGCCCCCGATGGGTTGTCCATCCAGAAACTCACGGTTTTATTTCACCTGATGAGTTGCTCGCCCAGTCAAAATGCGTCTTGGTAGAGGAAGTTTCCACCCTCTTATGAGGAGGGTTTCGTTCTCCTCCTCAACCGATGTGGGACTTACGTCTCCACTCCCCTTATGGAGTCCAGCGACCTCGCTGGCACATCGGTCCAGTCCCTAGCTCTGATACCATCTGTAACAGCCCACGTAAACCGTATCAAGATATTGTCCGCTTCGCTCCGATTGGTTACCCATCCAGAAACTCACGGTTCTGTTTTCACCTGATGAGTTGCTCGCCCAGGCAAAACGCGTCTTGGTAAGGAAGTTTCCACCCCCTTATAAGGAGGGTTTCGTTCTCCTTCTCAACCGATGTGGGACTTACATCTCTAAAAAAATTTGGACCATTTCTCGATTTGTGCGTGTCATCCTTGCGCAGCACTAATGCACCGGATCCCAGTTAATTCTGTAACATCCAGCCTCTCACACCACCAATATTGTCCGCTTTGACCACGAGCAGCTCACAGATATGCTTTTGGTTGCCAGGGTGAAAACTTCCCAGGGAGGTCACCCATCCCTGGATTGCTGCCACCTGAGCACGCTTAACTGTGGAGTTTTCCACTCATCCACAGCCAATACGCCCAAAACGCGTTGGTGATATTTGAGACCAGAGATTTCTTATGAACCAGGAATCTCTCTTGTGCATGACAGATGTGGGATTATGGAGGGTGTCATAATCACCCCCCCCTTTAGACTCATCGTCCTCAATAAGCCCGAGAACTCACCATCCCCGGTGAGGTTTGTCCCACCATCCCGAACGTCACAACCTGGCTCTGATACCATTCTGTAATATCCGGCCTCTCATACCACCAATATTGTTCTCTTTGCTCACGAGACGGATTTGCTTTTGGTTGCCCGGGTGAAAACTTCCCAGAGAGGTTACCCATCCCTAGATTGCTGTCACCTGAGCACGCTTAACTGTGAAGTTCTCCTCTCATCCACAGCCAATACGCCCAAAACACATTGGTGATATTTGAGACCAGACATTTCTTATGAATCAGAAATCTCTCCTGTTCACGACGGATGTGAGATTATGTAGGGTGTCACACAACTTATGCTTGGACATGTAATCTAACGTATAAAACATAGCTTACGCTAGACATGTGATCTTTAACGGAGTTAAAAGATGCTAGTCTTTATGAAAAGGGCAAGCTGAAAAGAAAAATATAATATATGATTCATTTTTTACATTTCAGTAATACATGTAACTTAAGTTTTAGAACTTAATGTGACATGCTTATATATGGTTTTCCACTTACACAATTTGTTGCATTAAAGGTTAAAAATAGTAAAAAGGTTTCCTTAAATAGTGGCAAATTGTATTTTTGGTTTACCTCAATATGTTACAAAATAATAAGCTTGTTGTCGTAAATGATTAAATAATGTCATATGTTGGTAGAACGTAGATGGTTCCATGCTATCTTTTAGCAGTTAATTAACCCTTGTAAAAATATCTAGATACTATATAATATTCATACAACATATTACACATTAAGCATTTGAATATGGGAAATAAAGAGATAATATTAGAAGAAATCTTTGATCTGAAAGAAACTAAACCTTAAGAACAACTATGCGTTCCTAGAAGTTCATGTGTCAAATATCTATACCAATAGTACAAGTGACCGATGATTAATCTCATGCTCCTACTAAATATCTTATAGAGATTACTTTTTATCTAAAAGATAACGAGAAAGTCTCAACCAAGTTATAAGACCCCTACCATGGTAAAATTGTTATTCTTTCTTTGTTTATGTTGCAAAATTTTTATTTTTTCTTTGATTTTAGAACTAAAATTTTCCCTTTTTTGGTCCATATATATTGTAAATCTTTCTCTGTATTGATTAATTGATTAGGTGTGTGTTTTGTGACTTGTTATTTAGGAAAATGACAAATCATGATATATATAGATTTGACATGATGCGTTTTAACTAGTAAGTGTGAAGGGAGCACCCTCACCACACACCACAATACATCATAAAACCACCAATCAAATTTTGCTATGTCACACTACACCACACCACACCATGCCACATTACATCACTATACCACACACACACAAACAACACCATAAACTCACGGCGACAACATGCCATAACAACGAAAATTTACGGTGTGAAAGGGGGTGGCGGCGGTGGTGCCGAGGCGCCAAGGCTCGTCGTGGTCTCACGGCGCCTGCACCCCCACCACCCTAACATAACCAACTTATATTGACATCTCTAGTACTGGATTTGACATGACACTATTATTGCAAAATAATATTTTTTATGATTAGGAGAATCTTGAAACGTTGAATATGGAACAATGGTCTGAAAAGAAACGCTAGATCCTCTTTAAAGAGGAATAACATTATAATCAAGAATGAAAAAAGAAAAAAAAAAGAATTAGAATATAATCCAACCTAGCAGTGTAAAGACCACGGGATTAATAGTATTTATATGGTTTCAAATATTTACCGCTTTGACAAGTTGAGTCCTTTATGTCAAAAGCTTCCCAAATTATTCAAGGGATAATAACATGTATAGGTGTAAACATAAAACATCTTATCTAAAATGCTAGTATATATATCTATCACACGGTCCTTAGCATGCAATCAACTTTTAAATTGTTTGTTTAGCAAATTCTAACTGTCCTATAGTAGTGAAGGTTGTAACACACACTCAAGGCACAAAACGCTGGTGTGTCATCCGACATGTACAAGGCGTAAAGAAACAAGTGCCCGAGACAAAAGAAAAAAAAACACGATAAAAAAGAAGTATATACACACATGCAGTATGCATATCACATCCACAGTCACACGTTACATTTAGAGAAAGATTCTTGCCTTGTGTCTACTTGAGGCACAATCGTCTCGCCTTGTCAAATTAGTGTTTTCTATGCTTTTAACTACTATAAAAGCGTCTACTTGGAGAATAGAAAGCATAATAGTCGGTCATTAAATTAGTCTTGCTTCGTCTTAGCACCTTGTCTTCATATCATATCATGATTATGTGGCATGGTATTTCGATATTCTTACTTGGATGTTCTATAAATTGTGTAACTAGTTGAAAATAATATTATCATCTTTGAGTTTATATTTTATTTTTTGGGAATATTGGAAATAATAAGTTTCTTATTGTAGAAAATCATGAAATATTAAGTATAACCAGCAGAGCTATGATATTAGCAATCACAAAACGATACTTCTATAGAAAATTCTTTTGTTAATTAGCAAATTTAATTATATTACCAACTTTTGATAAGGAATATGATTAACAAACTTGTTTGCTAATCATAACTTTTACTATAATTCGATTGTATAAAAAATAAGGGTGTGGATATATAGACACCCCAAAATTATAAATCAACACCCCAAATTTCTATATGTGTCGTATAGCTCCATACGCATCGTATAGGAGGGTCGTATAGCCCTGTACGGGGCGTATAACCCCTCTGATAACCCACTGAATTTTTCCTCGTAGTCAGTGTCGAAATTTGCTATACTCGTTGTATAGCCTCATATGTGTCGTATAGGGTTATATGAGGCTTATAGCCCTCCGACAGCCCCCCTTGAATTTTACCCGTTTTCAGTGTTTTCGATTCTATACGCCGCGTATTGACCCATACGCGGCGTATAGGGGGTGTCAATTTATCCAAATGGGTGTCTTTATATTAGGATCCAAAAATAAATAGTTATGCATCCATCCCATCTGAAAAGCAATTAATAAAAGGCAAAGCTATATGCACAACAGGTAAAGATATCAACCCTAATAAACTCAAGCATCAATCTATGGGGTAAAAGACTAAAAACCATAAGTTTATTTAAAGTCTAAGATGCTAACATAGGCCGAGTTGTTTGGATGAGGGTGAATGATTAATCATTTTATTTAAGTTGTTACCCAAAAGGTACTTAATTCTTCTTTGAGTTAGAAGTTTTTATTTATTTATTTTGAAAATAACGCCATCCTTAAGTTATTTGGGAGTACTAATTAATAAATAATGCAAAATTACATAAATACATAACTATCAGTAACTTCAATTAACCAACAAAGTGTAATTCTTGATCTTTAAGAGTTCAAAGTTGCAGTAACTAAAGGCTCATCCAAACATCCATAATATGCAATATATGACTATGAGAAAGGGGGAGAATTACATAATAACAATTATGCATATTCCATAAAAAATTAGAATACTCACCAGGGCCTCCCTATCAGACACATTTATCTCAGGTGCTCCATAGTTGCATTTTCTATACCTCTCAAGTGTCTTTAGCATGCTGCTAGAAGAATGCATACACAAAAGAATATAACAATGGTTATAATATTAAATAAAAAGTTTAAAGACAAGTAAATTAGTGATGTTAGCAAACTATGTATATCGTTACTGAAGTTGTTTACCTGGTTTGATATTAAGTGATTCGAATAAGTAATTTGAATTTCACTTATTTTAAACAGTTATACAATCATGAATAATGAAATATACCATTTAGAAACTCGAGTACCGTTTATAAAACACTATAAACATATAACTAGCTTTAAAAATACTCGGATTACTCTTAATGTCCACATACCAAATCGATCAATATGTATAAAAACTTAATCTCCAAAAAGATAAATAAGCACGAAATATTTTACTTGAAAAGGAGTTGAGTATTTTAATGTTTGTTTTATATGAAATTGTGTTTGTGTCCAAAAAGAACTAATATATGGTGCTACACGTCTTTATGCCAAAGGGGCAAAAGCATTTAGGAGTTCTCTATATACCAATATTATGTTAATGACATGCATTCCCACAATGGATAATACAACAATAATTAACTAACATCATAGATTATCAGAGGGCTAATCCTTTGTTAACCTAATTTGGGTGTTTGGTACAAGAATTCCATAATCGTAGCGCGTACTTTTACCGTCACGACATACATTAATTCAAAGTTAGATCCTTTCATGTTCGGTTATGTACAACGAAGCATGTTCTACCTCAATTAGGATAAACAAAAACTTAGCTATAGATTCAATTGCTAAACAAGGAATAACTTATATCATAAGTGTATCAACACAAATTAACATCTTTGATATAATTAAAGATAGACACTTATTGAAGGAGGTCTGTTCAGCATAATTTGCATTTTGTGTTTTATCTGGAAATGGGTTCTTACGATTACAGAAAACAAGAAAAAGAAAAAGATCGACACTTGACAAGATTTTTTAATATGATGATCTTGGAAAGCTCATGTTTCTCTAACCCTAGAAGAGAACTAAAGATGTTGACCAGATTTGACTTTAAAGACAAATATTTAGTCAACCCAAATTGATATCAAATCCACAAATTTCTTGAAAACAAAGATCTAATTAAGCATCTAAACATAGAGAAAAACTAAAGAAAACATATGATTTCAGATCTATAAAGCCAAGAAGCAATTGTTATAGTCTTCGAATTCCCATCAGTAAAGCTAATTAATACAGTTTGACCAACTATAATTGACATTAGATGTCTAATTAATCATGTTTAGAAGAAAATTCATACACGAAATATAAAACTAAACTCCAATAAATAAAACTGATAAATAATAATAAAATACAAAACAAATTTAAAAAATCATCAACTTAAACCTAAGAAACCCTAGAATTAACTGTTTGAACCCTCGATGAAACTCAAGAACAAGTAGAATTAACTGTTTGAAATCTGAATGAAAATTGTCTGAAATCAGATCAGAAGTTCAGAATCAAGAACTATGAAAACATGAAGAAGATGAGAGACAAAACAACCAAATTCACACCAAAACCCTAAAAAAGCTTTACACAATATCGATCCACAAAAGAAGAGTTGAATTTAGCTCAAATTGATCGAACAAAAAGCTAGAAAAAGCGAATAAACAATCGTAGATAAAAAACAACGATCCACTTCATATATAGCAAAATCGATCTTCAACTTTCATCGTGTTCCACCAACGGATCCACCAAATCACAAACTTCCATAAACTCCAAAACATTCACGAAAACAGCAAATCAAACTCACCAAAAGTAAAATCACCTTTTCCTCTACAAAAATCAGCTCAGATCTACACCAAAATCGAATCAAATTATTCAAACTGTAATCAAACATACCTTGAGCTACTACAAAATTCATACAGTTTTCCCCTATTTGAAAAGATGATCAACGCAACTTCAGCATCACAAAGCACAGATAGCTCATAAGCTTTCTTCAACAATCCATTTCTTCGTTTCGCAAACGTCACTTGCCTGTTGATTTTGTTCTCAATTCTCTTTAATTCAACTCTACCTCTACCCATTATCGATCGATTCACACTTTCTCACACTAGATCTCACAAAAGCACAAAATTTGCAGGCAATTTCGTGAATCCCCTTTATGGGTTTCCCTACCTTGTATCACCCTTATATGTGTGTATATAGATACAACAGTTGCATACAATTATAGATACAGATATGTGTGTGTGTTGTGAAGTGAGAGAAGGTGAAAACGAAAGTGTATACAGTTGCATCATGTATATATGCGTATGTGTATGTCTGTGCATGACATAGATTTGTTGGTTGTTAATAATGATTAATTAATTAATATAAACAACATTTTGTGATGATTATTGGTGAGAGTGTAGTTGGTTTGATTTATGTTATGTCAATTTGTTTGGTTAAAATATTGTTATTAAAGCACTTTATTATTGTCATATTTTTAATACGATGTCACTTGTATATTAGAAAATGTTAACCTCATGAAAATTTAATGGACTTGCACATTTTATAATTGTGTGTAGTGAGCTAAGTTAATTCTATATTATTGTTATAAACTTTAAAGTTATACGATTTTATGTTATTATCATTTATTCTTTTAAATGAGTATTTAAACTTTATCTACCGGAGTGTAACAGTGATATAAAAAAATTGTAATAGTGATAATATATTGAAGATATTAGCAAAATGGTGTATAATTTTCTTAACTTATTATAAGAGGTGTATGACTGGTCATGACACCTCATAGAAAATAATGAATGTTTGATCAGTTTAGTGCTCGTATAGCCGACTAATGTCAAATGATTGAGTCTTCTTACTCTTTTAATGAGTCAAAACTAATCATCTTTGTCCCAAGACAATCAGATAGGGTTAGGTCTTCTTGCTATCTTAATGCTTTTGCCAACTTCATCATATGAGATGGTAAAGATGATGGGGACCGGTGGTCACAAAATTGTCTTACATAGCACGTTGATATCATGAATACATATTAATAAAAATCAGTACAACAATTGTATATTTTCCATCAATTATACACTTTCAACAATTTTCATGTTAAACATGTTGTTAGGGTTTATATATTTTCGTCTTTTACTAAGTCGAATAATACTTTATAAGTTGTTTTGATCTTATTAATTATAAAGTTTGAAGTAAAGTACTATATGAAGCAACTTGTAGCCTACAAGTTTGTACAAAATTTTTCTAACATAGAGGGGAGAATCCAGAAGGGTTATGTTATACAAACACCTATTTTTATTATTGAGACATCCTATTGTTTCTATCAATCTCCTTGTATCTATATGTATGTATAGAGAGCAATAGAGAAAATGAAATAAATAGGGTGTACTTATAACAAACCCTATCTAGAAATAAACACTTAGGGAGGAGGGGGCACAACTCTCACTACTCTGGACTGTCCTGAAACTCCATCAATCTCCCACAGCCACGTCATTTTTACCCTGAACTACCCTGAAACACTGGAAATACAACCCTAGACTAACCTGAAACTTTTATTTTCACCCAAAACCACCACAAACCGTCGAGATTACCTCTCAGCTACTAATACCCGGACTCCACTACCTGCGGGGTACCCGCAATGGGTGGCGGCGGTGTACCCGTGCGGGTAAATGCATACCCGAGAGGGTACCCGAATGTGCCCCTCCTCCCTTAACTAGGAGTTTATGCTTTATCAAATTGATTGACATAAACACCTAGTAAAGTAATTAATTACCTGGGGTCTTCTTCCCACAGCTTTGTTTTCTTTCACTAAAACATACAATATATTCAAGTCCTGTCATGTCTAGCTACATAACAATATATTATACAAATTGTTTCTAAATATATGTTTTTTTGTATGTAAATTTCAATTAAAACGAACCCATATCCTAACTATATTTAATTTGTCTATGATTTTTAGAATACCCAAGGTTATGTGATACATGAATATAGTCACATGTAAAATAGAGAACTGAAAACTATGCATTTAAACGGATTTTAGACGTTGACATGCCAAAGTCTAGTTGCATACTTGCATCACCTAGGAAAAACATGCATCTAATGAGAATTAAGTATGATGATATAGTATGATATAATAAAATATAATTCTTATAGGAATGAACGCAAATATAATGAATTTATAGTACAATTCACGAGCTAAAATGAATACGATGGCATGAACCAAAACGATGTCTTGTCATTTCATTAATCGGACCACACTCAAGAACCGGATGACATCATCATTAGTTTAGAAATATCTAATTATTATTAGTTTTTAATTCTATATTAAACTAAATGTTAATACAATTATATGTTACTTATTATTAAAAGATAAAAGAACAGTATCGTTTCTTTGAAAAAAATGCAAAATATTGAAGAAACTTTTTTAAGAATAAAAATGATTAAAATACTTAAAAGAGAATTTAGTTTATATATCTAGAAATAAAACACTACCATTATTTTAGAAGAGATGACAAAACCTTACTTTTATACATAATGAGTTGTAACGTCCATCAAACCGAATCGACCTTATGTCCACATGATCCGATTCACTCCTGAACACACTACGTCAATTTTGCTTTCTTATGTAGTTTATCCATTCACTTTTCAAACAAAATGTAACGATGGTCTTTGTGGTAAAGCCTTTATTTTTTATCCCACCGACCCATGTTCAAACTTAATTCCAATCGTTATTTATTTTGCAACTTAGTGTGTGTGTGTGTTTTTTTCCCTAAGCTTTATGTACAACTTATATAAATTTTTAGCGGATATATTTCCATTGTGGCGTACCACTTCGGTCAGAGTCTAGAGGGTGGCAATTTATTTTTTCTTTGACGATTTTGTTTTTTTTACACGTTTCGTATCAAATCTTCAGTAGAGAGCAAAAATCTGTCACAATACGCACCATTTCGTCCCTACACTTCCATATAATGGCAACTCTTCTTCTCATATTTCTAACTGTTTATTATCCATCAAGTTTTTAAATTCTTTTCTTCTTTTGTGTTTTTATTTATTTTACATTAGTTATTGTTTTTTTTTCATTATCCTAATATTCATAATTAATTATACAATCTATATATCATGTTGCGACGTGTTTGTTTTTATCTAGATGCCAGTATAAATTCGACGCGGGTAATCGATCCATCAGAACTTAATATGTTTCGTTTAACCATACCGCATTTTATATGTTTCTTTTGTGTACTTAAACACATTAATCTTATCGTGTCAACACAAGTAACGAACTTAAACGTGCTATTAATCACATAAATTTTATCGTACGGTCTGGTTGCATGGCGCAGGCCAAATTTTGTAGTTTCATCTCAAATAATAATAATTTTAAAAATTTTATATTACCATCTACCATATTTAAACTGTTTGGTGTAAAGACAAATAGTGGTGTTAGATCAGTGGAGTTGAGTGTATGATTTGATTGATCGGACGGACGAAGATGTGAAAGGAGGAAACCTTAAAACCGATGTGATAATGGGTGCTTCATGTCAACAGATTAACCATAAAACCGATTTAATTTGTATATTCTAAAACATTTATGTTTGATATTTACAAAGGTAAAATCTTGTCTAACATGAACAATACCATATTAATATATCCGAAAATTGATACTCTCATGATTTAGTTATGGTTTATAATATGTATAAATAATAAAATAATTTAAGCTTTAACAATACCATATTAATATATCTTGGCTCATGCTCGACTCGTTTACAAACAAACCGATTTCAGCGATCTTTTTCGAGCGAGCCGTGAGTTTTTTTTAAACAGCTCTAAACACAACGTAAGAGTGAGGAGAAGGTATGAAGAAACCCTTAAATAGTTTAGATGGCCCAAAGTGTAAGCAAATACTAACACTGTGACGAAATCATTAAATATTTTACAAAAGGGACATAATCCGTATTTTCATCAAATTACCGTTCAAGATGATTTGTATCATACGCTCTAAATCTCATACAAAATGCACATTGAGTCTTATATATATACAAGCTATAAATCTTGTATAAACCACACAGAAATGTCAAATAATGTCATGTCAACACAATGCCATTGAAAAACTACGCGTTTTCACATGTTTACGGATAACTTCGATAGGATACAAATAATCTATTAATGACAGGCCAGGTAATATAAAAAGAGGGTCCTAATATTTAAAAACCCACCCATATAAATCTACACCCCTCTATACGCTGCGTATGGGTCCATACGCGGCGTATAGGGTCGAATGCACTGAAAACGAGAAAAATTCAGGGGGGGTGTTAGAGAGCTATACGCCCCATATAGCCCTATACGACCCCCCTATACGACAGATATAGGGCTATACGACGCGTATAGCAAATTTCGACACTGACTACGAGGAAAAATTCAGGGGGGTGTCAGAGTGGGTTATACGCCCCGTATAGGGATATACGACCCCCCTATACGACGCGTTTGGGGCTATACGACCCGTATAGAAATTTTGAGGTGTTGATTTAAAATAATGGGGTGTCTAAATAACCAAACCTTAAAAAAATAATAAGGTGCTAGATTTATGAAAAGAGCTAAATAGGTAATTTGACTAGATCAAGAACATGACAACGTTAGGTAATTTGACTATAACAAGGCTATCATAATGTAACAATTATGATATGACATTAATATATATTCAAATATATAACCAAAAATACAATAATGTATAGTATGGATTTTCTTTTAGTTTACCGTGAACTTAACGATCTCATTGAAACATTTATTCATCATGGTATATTACTCTTTATATGCAATCCAATACTTGAGTTCACTTACATTGAACGAGAATGAACGAATATCGATTAATTAGAGAAAGCGTAATCGAGACAAAACGCATATCACGTTAGGGCTGACAATTTACAACATGTCCCATTAACAAAACACAGCTTGACGTAAAGTCAATTGGGTTAGCGTTTAGTGTAAATGTATTCTGGTCATAAATGAATTGACACAATAATGACATCGTTAAAAACATTATTAAATGGGTTCAATCAGCTTAACCCATTTTAATAATCGTGTTAAACATATTAACAGGTAGACATGACGTGTTTTATGATCCATTTATCATAATTATAATCTTATTATTTGTAAATAATCAAATATATCATATTTTTGTTTTACTTTTTTCTATCAAGTTGCTTGATTTTTTGTAACTTTGATGTAATTACGTTAAACATGTCACGTCCAAGAGGGGAACCAACTTATAGACTATGGCGTCAAATGACCCCTTAGAAGTTTTGTTTTTGTATAGTGTTTATGTAATCGAAAATCCTAATGACCTTATAATTTTTTTCCTGAAAACAACCCCATTACACTAACTGGTATGATGAGGTCACAACTAATAACTTGATGTAGTGGTTAATGACTCAAAAACTTTTTTTTTTCATTTCAGACGGCTTACGTTCGAAACCCGTCCCTTTTGATTTTGATATTTATGACTCCTAAATCGACTAGTAGTCACCCGACTAGGTTTTTAGGTTTTATAACTTCAGTAAGGCTGAAGCTTTAGTTTTAGGGATTATAAAACGAACTGTCACAATAGGAGAATTCTAGCATTTGGGTTGTTAAAAATCTTAGTACCGAAAAACAGTAACCCCATAGAACAAAATATGGTTCCGCCACAACCATGTTGTCATTCGTGTTATTGGACATGTTATATTTTGCCATGTTAAACGTGTTGCGTCGTGCATGTTCTTATTAGTGTTTATATAAATAAGAAATGTAATTAAACAAGTCGTGTCTAGATTCAATAGTTGTGTTAAACATGGCATGTCGTGCTTGAAAAGTGTAACAAAACAAGACATGTTCTGTCGGCCTTATGTCACGCGATCAATCGATCAAACATACGTTCATCCAGGGGCGAAGCATTGAAGGGGCCGGGAGGCCCCCCCCCCCCCCCTCTTTTTTTTGGTCATAGTGTTAATTTTTGTTCCGGCAGTGTAAATTTTTTTGTCCGGTGGTGTAAATTTTTGTATATATAACGAGTTCGCCCCCCTAAAAAAAATAATTTCGCCCCCACCCTCTATGAAATACCCAAGTTCCGCCACTGCATTCATCTACACGACCTTCTCATCAAGTCATTCACCCCCACGACCAGGATTTATGAAACATTCCATAACGCCAACTTTTGATGCGACATTTCAATCCAAAAACCTCCTATGTGATTTTGGAGTGTAAACTCTACCATTTAA